>BJBW01015446.1:76579-135214 GCA_004320125.1 Scolopax mira
TAGATGATTCTATGATTCTATGATATATCTTTTAAGATTAATGTTTAGTATGTATTTTGGTGCTTATTTCAAGCATTGAAAATATTTTATTGTAAGTCACATTAATCATTTCACTTTTAAAAAAGTATCTTGTAAATACTTTCCTCATAAAAACATACTCTTGCTAACCAAATTGCCTGTGCAGATGATTGTGACTTCCACCCTGCTATTTTCTTAGATCCTTATTTATTGTGTAGGCACTTGTGATCCAAAATATAGTTCCTCTTTGTTTTACCAAAACAAGTCCTCTCACAATGAATTTCTGATAGGGATGAAATAGAAACAGTTTGATAAAAATGCAATATTTCTTTGTAAATTACTGTAATGATTATAGAATTTTAATGTTGTATTTTCTATAGATCTGCTGAATTGCATTTTACAAGACAGATTTTTTTTTAATTTTTTGTTAATGCAATAGGATAATCCTAAAATAAATGATACCAGGTATAATTTTCCATTCATTTTTAAAAGTTTTTCCAGTTAGAAAGAAAATGTTTCATATCAGTTCTGCGACATTCCTCTTCATTTGTTCATTAGCTGTGTATTTTCATCTTAGTTTCAAGCTGCTTTTTTTCATTTGCAGAAAGTTCATTGGAATTAATAATAGCAATATTCAAGACTCTTCTCTTAGATACAAAGTTAGAGATACCTGAGTATTCATCTTTTTGTGGTAAATGTAGTTATAAAATAATTAACTGTATGCCATAAGTCAAAACCAATCAATGTGACTGTCGGAAACTCTGAAGCTATATGCTCAGCTATATCCTAACTTCTGAAATTCATTATAACATTTGAGACAGAAGTAAAAGAAAGTTTTCTCTTCTTCTTAGACTGATGGCTTGTGTTTCCAGAGAAATTGAACAATAATCAGTAGAGCTGGTGGACATGGGTTTCTCCATTATCCCTGACAGATGACTACCCCTTTCATATTGTGCTACACATCTGTACTGAAATAATTTCTTGCTGGGATTTGCTTCAAATTTAGCTAAAACCTCAGGATTGCTACTGTGCAAAGGACTGGTAAGAGTCACCAGCTCTGCTCCATTTGCTCTTGGAAAAATGAGATGCATAAATACAGGAGCACTGATTACGGAACAACTCAGAGGAAGGATTCCCCTGCTGAGTCAACATCAGATGCTAATAGATAGCCTAAATTTTCCATGTCTGCTTTACTATTTGCCCTACACTGCTCACTATTGGTTTTGAAAACTTGAAGCTTTGTCTTGAAAATATAGATGTGCTTTGTATCATCACATTGATGGCATTTACATATGTATTCCATTAAAGTCACATCCTTAAAACAAACTAGTTGATACCCTTCTCAACTTAAAAGCAACTTAATAGTTCCCTGATTATTCTGTGAGTGGGGTTTGTCCTCAGGAGAAATTAAGAGCAGCCCACACATTTGCACCAGCTGTGATGGCCCATGGAGTGACAGTTTGAGGCAGTGGGCAGGAGTATTCTGGCTCATCTCTGTCTTGGCCAGGATGTCTCCACTGAGAGCGGTTGAAAATGCCACAAGGGTAATTTTGAACGGGGAGGCTGAGTGGAAAGTGATAGTTAGTCATCAATTACATTTTGTATTTTTAAAACAAGAACAATGGTGGTAATACTAGTCTTCAAAAGAGAGCACTACGACTCATGAAAACCAACCTCATATCAGAGTATCTCATTGTCACTGTAATTACGAAATTAATGCCAGCATTTAGAGAGGAAGAGGCAAAATATAGCCACATTAAAAAGCTACATTTTGAAGTATATTTTGTCAGTGTCTCAATGTGCCCACCTTAATTCCTATTGTATAAAAGAAGGAATTTCTACCTGCCACTGTTTCATTGCTCTAATAGAACTGGAGGAGAAAGAAGATGTGAATGCACAGTTAAAAGGGTCTATTCTCTTCCAAGCCAGTTTGATGCTAAGGCAACTATTTAGCAGAACCATATACCATAGGCTACTACTTACACATAATTTATTAATGTGTAAATCTTAAATTAAAAAGAATTGAAAAAGTTAATGAGTAAGAGTATTCTGGCAAGGAAGACATACAAATTATAAAGCGTAGTATGAGCAGTGCAGAACTAAGTAAATCATTGTCAATGTTCATTCAAGAAAGTTATTTTTTCCTCTTATTTCCAATGGATGAAGAATTCACTTCCATAAAAATATAAAGCAAATAAAACAAGTTCCTCTTTAAGGTTGTATCTTTCCACAGTATATCTATGTCTAAATTACAACAAATGTATGTAAATAATAAACTGTGCCTAAATTACTGTAAACATTATTTCTACAATCCCTCAGTGTTGATTATATCTACTTTTAATTACATCTACTTTTGATACATCTTTGTGTGACTCATTTTATTTTTTGAGATGCTCCTATTTTGTGCATCTTCTACCTCATCCCTTAATTTTTCTAACACTAATTCAAACCCATAAACACAGAAGCCAAATGAAGGTTCACCAAACCCCTTGTGCACTCAAGCTGCCAAGTTTTGCACAGCTCTACTTAAGACTCACATATGTGATCACTCACTTTGAACAAGCTACAATCATAGCAACCAAGGAATTTGCACCAGTTTAGAACAAAGCCTGCTTCTTTCACTTGAGCCAAAGCTATTGGCAAAGAACACAAAGTGCTGGATTGGCAACTCAGCATGGATTTAATCCAGAATTCAATTTGAAGCTCCATTACCTACAAGCCTTAGCCTTCATACCAATTGAGGAAATGCCTACTGCTTTTGATAACAAAAAGGACCAAATCCCAGTGGAAGTACGTAAATTTGTGCAGTGGCTCAAGAACAGCTATGCTAATGGAAGAGTCTTACACTTTTTCATTAATAGAACAATTCAGAGTTGACAACTCCACTGTTCTTACCCAAATTTTCATTGATCCACAACAGTGGCAATTTCCTTTGGGCAGCCTGGATGACTGGAACTTTGTTGGGCTTTGGGGGAAAAACAACATAAATCAGAGACTGAGATAGGTATTTTTCAGGTATTATAACTCCCTATACTACTAAACTTTTAGCTTACTTCTGTTTATACCACCAAAGCCTGGCTTTTGCAGCAGCTGATGGTATAAACTTCTTACCCTTGAAAACACCACACTCTGGTACTATTGAACTACTATGTTTATCACTGCATCTTTATAATAAAATGTCTGTAGAAAACAGCTAAGACTATTAACCTGTCTATAATTTCTGTTTCATTTGCTGTTACATTTAAGGGTATCATATTTAATGTTCTTCTCTTACCTTGTCTTTACCTCACATGCAACCAGACAGAAGAAGTGAAGTCATAACTTGACTTGCTTGCAAACATCAAAAAACATCTACCACAAACATGGAACATTTAAGATTATAGTACTAAAAAATACTAGCCAAAATAATTAACACTAAAAATATTGCATAAATGTTCTCCAATGCTTTGTCAAAGGGCACAAACAAGAAAGTTAATGATTTTGCTTTACAAAGAAATGGTATAAAAATTAGCAAATCTCAAAATAATACCACATATCTGGAGTCATGAAACAGCTTGAAATCAATTAATTCTCTAGAGGAAAGAAAAATACTATATCATATTACTGTCAGTACTTGGCTAGACTTTTACCACCACTCACTATCTCTGCTAAGCCTGGTAAGTAAGAGTAGCCCTGGGAAAAGCTCTGGCCAGTCAAGCTGCTAAATCATCATAGAATCATAGAATGGTTGGGTTAGAAGGAACCTTAGAGATCATCTAGTTCCAACCCCCCTGCCATAGGCAAGGACACCTCCCACTAGACCAGGTTGCTCAAAGCCCCATCCAGCCTGGCCTTGAACACTTCCATGGATGGGGCATCCACAACTTCCCTGGGCAACCTCTTCCAGTGTCTCACCACCCTCACGGTAAAGAATTTCTTTCTAGTATCTATTCTAAATCTCCCCTCATCCGATTTAAAACTTTTGCCCCTCATCCTGTCACTACACTTCCTGACAATGAGTTCCTCTCCGGCTCTCCTATAGTCTCCCTTCAGATATTGAAAGGCTGCTATAAGATCTCCCCGGAGCCTTCTCTACTCCAGGCTGAACAACCCCAGTTCTCTTAGCCTGTCCTCACAGGGGACGTGCTCCATTCCTCTGATCATCTTCCATTCCACTGGACCCATTCCAACATTCCATGTCCTTCCTGTGTTGAGGATTCCAAAGTTCAACACAGTATTCCAGGTAGGGAGTACTGTAAAATCAGACACTTTTTCAGAATGGCTTGCCTTGCCCACTTTCACACAGTGTCTTTGACAGCATCCCAGATACAGATGACTCCCTAAAGCACGGGAGTAACAAGAAGTTGTGTCCACACAGAACCAGATGATTTAGGGACACCGTGGAATTTAAGTTTTTCTAAATTGGGGGGTTTTTGGCACTGTACGAGCTTAGATGACATCTCTAACAAAAGGTGTATCCACGGAGAGGACAACCATTCTCACTAATAACCATGTAAAAAGGCTGAAAGCAGGACTGCTTGACATAGCATTGGGTAGAGTATTGACTGCTGACATACAAATCCTCACTTCTTTTGCTACTTTAGGCTTAATGGCATACTATCTTTTAGGAATTCTGGACTTTAATCTGTTAACTTTTGTTTCTTCATACCTGCAGCTGCCTACCTGCATCATCTGAAATGGTCAGTATAGCTATGCAGGAGAGTTCTTCCACCACCAAGCTATTTACTAGGGTTATAAAAATCCATTGCTTCATTTTCTGGGCTGTAAGTGGAGATGCTTTTGCACCTTTTGGGTAAATATTGCTTTTAGCTGAGCTTGGGAGAAATACACTCTTCACCATCTCTTTTCACTGTTAGCTATGCTCATACATCATGAACTTGAATGAGCAGACAAGACCTACCTCTCTATGTATCTGCTTGTTTTCATATGTTCTCAAATTACACCTCACATATTGTTGCACAAAGATCCTAATAAAATGAAACTTTATGTGCTTGCTTTGGATTAAAAACTAAAATGCTTTTTATTGTAAATACATTTTTTTTCAGTGTTTGGTTTTACATCATAGGGATTAACAGCACTTCGTGCATGTTTGATTGGAAAAGGGAAATTAATACAGTCCAATTTCTCAGCAATATCCTAAATGAAACCATGGTGTCCGAACTATTTATGTCCGAACTTTTTTTGCTGAAGTCACAAAGCATGCTGTTCTTTTTTGAATAAACTGCATATATTTCTCTCTTTTCTCAACTTTTCCCTCCCAGTAAAGTTCAAAATATTTTCAGTAAGATTGAAAAATATTTAGAAAAGTGTACACTGCCCACAGTAGGACAATAAAAACGTAACAAATCATCCTGTAACTATTTGCTTTTGGTTGACAACAAATATTTAAAAACTAAGTATTAACCAAAAGCCAGTGCTTGAGAATATATTTCTTTTCAGGAAAGTTAGTTTCACCCCTAAAAGAGGTTCATTTTAAACTGTAGATGATGCTTTATTTTATTAAAATTGATACACTGCAATTGAGATACTACATTAACATATATTACAGCAAAAATGCTTAGGTTTAGCCATAGACATGAAGTAGTTCATCTTAATCCTTCTGCTTGAACACATATTTCATCCCAAAAAGTTGACGTGTATGAGCTTGGAAATCTCAAAGACATTTTGCACAATAGGATTGTAGTTGAGTTTACATTTTAGGTGCATGTATAGTACTGAAAGAGAGATTCTGGGCCCACATCTTACACATATGAATAAATAATGTTAAAGCTAATAAGATCTCTGAGAGAAAATTATGATTGTCTTTAATCACTAACCTTAAGCAGCAGCAGACCATATTATCAAACACCTTCATTTCTTATAAAACTATCTATCACACACAATATAGACCTGATGAAAAGGAAGGTGGAAGTAATCAGGACAGAATGCCAATTACCTCATTACTTGTCATAGCACATTGTAACTGGAAATTGCTTCTTTCAGGTTCTGTTTGCTCAGGCAATTACAATAAACTCTCTGCTTGACATGTTGTTTGCACAGATGTAGTGCATTAATAAACATGAGGGCTAATCTGAATTATTGAACCAGCCGCAATAATTCCAACAAAGGATTTATAATAAGTCCAAGAAAGCTGAGGTATCACTGGAATTCCCTGTAAGCAACACTGACATACTTTATCACATGTAAAATCCTCAAATTTAATGTACAGTGCTGGAATATGTCCCATAGGTATTTTATATTTTCTAGTACTCTAAGCCCTCAGCAACTTCTATTATGAAGGAGACTCAACACTGCTAAGGGAAATGGCAATATCACAGACTCACTAGAAAATTACTTTATTTGCCGTATGTTTCACACACCTTTTAGACCCTTATTACTGCAATTTGTCTCCCCACCCCCTAATTTTACTAAAAAGAAATATGCTACACAGGAAACCATGAAAAGGTTTATATTGAATGTTCCATATTGTCAAACAGAAGAACTCTAATGCTTATGCAATGAGAGGAATATTTATTTATTTGTTCTTTAAAAGTTTGTCCCGAGAAAATGGTCTCCATAATATGCTCTAGATAGAACAGAAATTGGAGTACAGTAGAGAAACAATCAGCTCAATGATTGTTCCACACAAATCAGTAAAGCTTAATTTTTTAACCATTAAAGATTTAATATTTTTTTAAGTATTGTGAGACACTGAAAGTGCATTGTGAAATTTTCTAATTTCAACAACAACAATATCTGCATTCATGTATACGTGCAGTTATTTAATAGTCATTTTTCTGAGTGTTTTGTCCCATCCTTCCGATGTGACTGGAACATCATTTCTGCAATTCAGATCTGAGAAGCGGGGTATGATCCTGGTTACCTGGGCCATATACTGAGATCCGATCTCAATCTTATGATCAGACTTACCTATCCAATTTGTTTGCATTAAATCTGATGTTAGAAGCTATTGAACAAGTAATTTTCTCTGCTTCTATAGTCTGCTGCAGAGTAAGACCCCCACAGTCCTCATGCCACCCAAAGAGGACACAAATGGCTAATTCTTGCCAGCTTCTGATTGGCCCCAGAAGTCTGAAGGTGCACAAAAGAGTACATGAAGAGAAGGCAGGAGGGACTGAAGCAGGCAGTGCTAAGGGCACATGTTCCTGCCCTAGACAACATCAAGTCTAATATTTCATAATGTGCTTGTCACAGTACAACAACAACGGTGGGGTGGAAATTCTGATTCATCATTGTCAAACTGCTCTGGCTCTGGTGCACTTACAACATTAACAGGCTTACATTGGCTCTCCCAGGACTGTTGATGTGGTGTGAGTTTACAGGCCTGCAATGAAGTCAGAGAATCTGAGACTGATTGTGGAAAAACACAAGATAAATTTGACAGTGTTGTTATTCATTTATGTGGACTGCCCTCTGTGATGAGGAGACCCCCAAAGAGCAGTGAGGACTGTCTGGGGTTTTGGTCGCAGGGAAGGGAGCCCCAAAGAATGGTATTTCAAACCTACCTATGGGTACAGATGAAAACCATTCTTTTCAGTCTGTAGGAGTTTTCATATCACATTCAGAAACCAGTGTTAAAAAAGTAGCCTTGTGCTTCGTTAAATAAGCTTCACTCCCTTATGTTATAAAGTATACTTTAATACAAGGCTGAAATCTGGAAGTAGATTTCTTATTAGTATTCATATTATTATTTAATATATATCTTCACTGCCTGACATGTCATGACACGTATGTATTTTACTGTAAAAGTGAAACTACAACTTTAAGGAACTTTCAAATCCCAGTGTCTCTTCTTTAGGCCTCACATTGACATCCACTTGGTTCATAAGAAGCCCAAACTTGTTACCCAAGCTGACAAAATAACTGATCACAGAGTGGTGATGCCTGCGAAAGGCTTGAGGCTAAGGCCCCAGCTTGACAAGTCAAAGTTTGTATTTTCTGACTTTAAATAAATAAAACAGCATCTAAATGATGGAAAGCATTGATCTAACATAATACTCAATTTCCTTGTGGTAATTTGCTCCAAATATACTGATGGGTTAACTTTGAACCACTAAGGATAATGCAGTGGCAACACGTCCATGTGCCCACAGCTGATCTGGATCAAATCTGTACTCTCAGATGATGAATGGCTCACAGAGGCAGCACAACTTCACAGTGGTATTTTCTGTATCATCTTCACATGTGAGGCATTTGTATTAAAATCAATAACCCTTACTCTATCTAAAGTAAGCAACACAGGAGTAGTTCTGAGTTCTCAGGTCCCCTGAGAGGTGTCCTCCATGTCACAATGGGACACAGGCAGACTATTTGCCACTCTTCCTCCCCTCCCCACTTATATATGCCCTGGCACCTATGGCATACACAAGCTAGGTGAAACTCAACTGTGAAGTAGTGTATTTCATAGAGGACCCAAAGAGAATCATTGAGGCATCAGCGGTTGAAGACACACCATCATGACGAATATCCCGAGATCCAGGTGGACACAGACTTTGAGGAACAGCACTGGAAGTGGGGGAGAACAATCACAGCGGAAGACAAAATCCCCTTTCTATGTAACATTCCAGCATTTTATATCTGACACCCATCAAAATAAACCCAACTTTCAATCACATTTGAGAGAATGGAATTGTATCAGTTTTCCATTTACTAGTCAGGATCTGAACTTTCTGAGTTGTCAGAGTTTTTTTCTTTCCATACCTTATTGGAAAGGTGAACTGGACACACTGGGTCAGATTTCCTCGTTTTCTGGTATAAGGGTGTTTTTCATCATATCACTCTGAATTCATATAAAGTAAGGTCTTGAATCTAGGTCTCTCTCATGGCGGGCTGTAGAGTGTGATCTTTTTACCTTAGAAAAAATAGAATAAAGCTATATCCCTTTCCAAAGAAAACATCATTAAAATGGAGGTCTCTTTTCTATGTCTCATGTTTGGTAGTCTGGATATTTTTAAAGGAATGAAGTGTTATCAAAAGTTTTCATTCTTGATGTGATACTAGGATTCTCATTAGGAATGACACTTATATGATGAAAATCAGGTACCTTGGGTTTGTTTCAAGTCCTAGAAAAGCAAGCTTTTCTCATTCTGTGTTTGAAACCAGCAGCTTCCTTCACTGTGTGTCTGGGCCTAGCAGGAGGCACGGAAAACACTGGAAATTAAGTTGGTTTAATGTGTTCAGGTGTGAAGAATCATAAGCAAAACAGTGATTATATTTCACAAAATGTCTTGCAAAGCTAGAAAATGCAGAACATGCTCTAACACAGGTGGAATTTTGGCGGAACTTAATCACTAAAATACTGAGAAACAGTTTCAACAGTATGTTTCTCTGAAATTGTTCCTGGAGATACTACTGGCTGTGATAAGATGGTCTTCTTTAGCCATTAATGTTTCCTGGAAAATTGAAGATAATTTCTATCCTGGAGTATGGAAAATAACTTATTTTCTTTTGATGTGGGGAAAACTGTCCCATTTAATTTAATTTCTAACACATTTCCCCTTGGATTCATCATCTGGTGATTAAGAGAGCAGATGAAGATACAGGAGAGTGAGATAATTCTGGCCTCTGCCACAAACATTCTTCACCATCTTAGAAGACATTTGCAGAGAGAAAGAAACACTTTCAGGTGCTTTCCATATGTTAAATGCTACAAAGTGATCTATGAAATGACCTTCCTCTCCCTTCCTCAATAGTTGAGTGGCCACAGTATTCTTCAGTTAATTTTTCTGCTTTCCTGGATAGGTTTCTCACCAAAGTGAATTATCCTAGTCACTGGGATATTGATTAGCCTGCAGCTCCTATATGGGCAGAGGAAGACAGAGACCATTTGCTAGAGTTTTTCTGAAGTTGTGCAAGATAGAGGGAAGAAAGGGAGCAGAACTAAGTACATTGGTGTCTTCTGGAAAAGAAGTACTTGTTTTCATTGTTTTATAGTTCAAAAAAGGGGTCCTTAGACCTCCCGCTAGAGGTGAATAAAGCAATCATATTCTGGAATGAGTGACATTTCAGGGTGCATCCTTTTCCTCTTGATAGCTCTGAATGACTCCCTGAATAGAGCCCAAATTTTGGTTGTTCCTTCCCCCAGGCTCCTCTGCATTGCACAGAAAGCCAAAATGGAGGCTAAAGCTTTGGATGCCAGCACAGGGAATAGGCAATTGAAAAGACATGGTTGAAACACTCAGGTTCGCACTGACTATTCTCAAATGCAAACTTTAGCCTAGGGGGATTAATCATCCCAGGATCCCCATACACTGCACAGAGAAAGAGAAAGAGAGAAGCTCCAGGGGTTGATTCAAAGCCTATCTTCAAGCACTGTGAATCATGCTCTGGAAATGTCTGTCTACAGTTGCCTTTTGTGAATAGTCCTTAGGTACCTTTCTATGTTTAGCCCTTAATCCTTTTCTTCATCTCTCTAAAACAGATCTAATTGTATTTCTCTCCCTCAGAGGAATATTGCAAAGATACCCTTATCCATGCCCAGAAGACAAGTTTTCAAAGTCAGTACCTATGTATCAATAGATAAATATAATATGTGGATTTATCCAAACACCATTTTTATTTTTGCAGATGTAAAAATGCATAGTCCTGTTAAGAATTCTCTGGATCACTGAAAAAAACCCAAACCAAAAGATGTGAGCCCAGTATGTGAAATGCTTAACACCTCAGTAGACCAAACAGATAAACAGTGGCTTCATGGGAATATTTCTGACTTTTTAACAAATATTTTACCCTTGAAGAACTGCTGTGAGATTCTTACTATACCAGAAGCTTTCTTTCTCAATTAAACAAATAAAAATTATATGGTTAAAAGGCAGAGGATGAGATCATTATCCATCTGAAAATGTTCTGGTGATAGCTATCCACTAATATGAAGAAGACACTAAGAAACCAGGTTAAGGCGTGTTTTATTACATAAAACTAAAATTATGTAATGTATTTATAACATACATGAACTTTATCCTGTGCTCAGGATAGCAATGGCAAATATCTCGTTGACTCCAATCTTTCAGGATTGTGAACTTCCTGCACACATTTTCTTTGAGTCCCATTAGTACTAATAGGAGTCGCAGGCTCATGCATTGAGAGGGTAGCCTGTGCCCTAGGGAGTTTTTAAACATCAGAATAAATTTGAGAACTGTTTTCTCCATCTTTAAAAAGAACAACTACAATCCTTGTTGAAAGCATAGAACAGGGTACAGATATTACTGACAGAGCTGAGCCGCTAACCAAGAAATCAAAACGTACTGCATCTCAAGCAATGTTCGCTGATTATTGTTCCATTTTGAAAAACAGCCACAGAAGCAGGTAATCCAAGAATAAGAATTTTCTTTATATTCTTTGAAGCAAGTTGGCCGCTGTTTCACAACAGTTCCAGTATGTCAAATAGGCTTTCATTATTTTATTCTCAAAAAGGAGATGAATGGTTTTATAGCAAGATACTGCACATATATCTAATATTCTAGACAATTGTTAACCAAGAGACAAAATATTGTTCAATTATACTGCAAAGGAAAATAATCCTACCTTTTTTTCCTTATTTTATAATTCTTAAAATGGTCAGATGTAAGCAACACCCTATCCTTTCTGGCTTTTTTCTCAGCCACTCTCTGAATCCATTGTAATCACATAAATAAACAAAAATAAATAGGAGAGAAAAATCAGTAAGTCTTGAAAGCACTATTACCTCAGTCAGTTGAGAGTACAGTCTATAACCTGTAATCTTATAGGTGATTCTGTGTATGTTTTTTGTCATTGTTTTGAAATTTACTTAACCAGAAAATGGAAACTTGACAACAAAAAGTAGAATGGAGATCACTGAGGCATAGATGAGCTGATAATTGGCTTTCTTCAGGTTAACCTGAAGGTTAGGTGGTAAAAGGCCATTTTACTGTCCTATTACATTTTTCCTTTTGTACCATTCTACTGTAGGATAATCTTCAGTATTTCACAAATTTTTTTTTATTCATACAGAAGGACAAACTTCTTAAATGTTGATCTAGGCAAGTCTGTTCTGCTTTCTTTCATTTGCTTAATACTTTATTTCAGTTTTATTCTGCCCTTGTGATATTATTTCAAAAGTCTTTGGACGATTAGCATCTTTTTCTGCAGAACTGAGATGCTGAACACATTCAAAACCCCCACTGCACAACACCACATGCTGAGACAGATTAAATGATATAGCTAATTGTGCAGGTGGGATACATACCTCTAAGTGACAATCATAGCCTTTGGTCAGTTAACAGTTAAAATAAATAATCTGAAATCTTTTGTGTCCTTTTGCGTTTTCAAAAGTCAGTCAATTTCCAAACCTGAAGAAAATTGTATCCCTATAGAGTTTCTTCAGACACTGAAGGCATTCACATAATATAAGCAAATATGAGCAAAAATGACTATTACACTTCCACTTATTACTGTTAGCAATATTAATCATGACTTTACAGCCTCTACATTCCTTGTTCCATAAAATGAAATGTCGGTGGTATTATAAAAGGTCTAAGCCTATTTAAAAACATTAATACCATCAATAAATATCACTATTTGCTCATAAGGCTAGACACTGTAAGTGCTAAGTTCAACTCGTCACTTGATTATGATAAGCTTCTTCAGTTTCAGCTAGCAGTTGGGGAAAAAGAAGAACCTGCTTCTCAGTTTGTTTTCTCAGCTTAATCTTCAGTTTAATACTCATTTTGGTATTAACCCTGATTAGTTTTATTGATATTTAGAACATTTGGGCCCAAGTGATCCATTTTTCTGAAAGAGAAATATTTCTTTTTAACGCAGATGCAACAGCAGGCAAAGGCAAATGTTTTCAAGGTGCTATAAAAACCACATACCAGAACCCATGGATGTTAATCATAAATATATCTAAAAGTCGTTCACAGATTCATAATTATCTTGACGTAATCAAGCAGATTGGCTGATGAAAGCCAGCAGTGCAAAGTTTGTTACTTCTGATTTCCAAAAACAGTTGTTTCAAATCTTTAGTGTCTCAAGAACAACATACAGTGCATACTTCTGACTAAGCTTTTTGTTACTGAAAATCAGAATACTTTGTGGCTGCTGACCACAAGGGAGAATTCATATAAGGGTATGAACTTGAATGAGCAGCCTATAAACAATTCCTTTATACTCTTATAAACAAGCAATCCAGAAACCAATATATTGATTTACAGAGAACTAATGGACTTGTCTGAATACTCGAGTGATCAAAGCACATTCCTTGATCTCCAGCAAATGCAGATAATCAGAAGTGCTTTACTAGACCATGTTTCTAGAATATTGCAGTAAGCAGTGAACGATCACAATCCGTTGGAAATCATACTCTGTCATATTCCTACATCTCATGCATCCCATGTTGTTTTCCTTTGTGTGGCAGACAATATTACATATTTCATGTAATTCTTGTAAAAAAATAATGATAATATTAAAAAAAAAAATCACAAATATTTTGGTGAATTTGGTTTTCTGTAACACATTAACCTATTACATCTGATGTGTTTGGGCACCTGGATGATTGCCAGGGAATAATGGAAACATCTGTGAATTCTGGAAGTTTCACATGGATGCTTGTTCACTGGCACTGTCAAAAACAGGCAGTGAACTAACCATGCCCCATTTGACTGAAATGATTAACAGCAACTGTAGTATTTAACTCACAAAGAAATCCCCAGACCATCGTAATCCATCAGAGTCCAAACAGCTCATGCAATTACCTCCAACCAAAGTGGTCTTTTTGTGCTCAGAAAGGTAAAAAAAAACAAAAAGAAAAACAAAATTATTACAATATTTCAGGTAAATTCCGTACAGTTTGACACAAGCACATGCAAAGCTCACAAAGCAAGACAGTAAGTTCATGTCAATAAATAAGGTGTGACTCTGTAGCTGTGTTTGATATGAAAACCTTGCCTATTTGCCATTTACAAAGTCCTGTGCTTGGATGTTGGATGAGTTGTCATTCCCAAATCTTTCATGAGGAAAGGCTGAGCTAGCTGTGACTGTTCAGCTTGGAGAAGAGGAGAGAAGGATCAGGGGCATCTTATCCATGTGTATAAATATCTGATGGGGGAAGAAAAGACAATGGAGTCAGGCTTTTCTCATTTGTTCTCAGTGACAATACAAAAGGCGATGGGCTTAAATTGGAAGATGGGGAAATTCTGTAAGAAAAAGCTTTTAATTTTGTGGATAGCTGAACAGTAGGACAAGTTGCCCAGAGAGGCTGTGAAGTCTCCACCCTTGGATAATCAAAACTCAACTGGAGACAAGCTGAACAACTTGATCTAGCTAATCCTGGTCTAAGCAGGGAAGGTGGACTAGAGGATCTCAAGAGGTCCTGTTCAACCTCAACCATTTTATGATCTGTGATTCTGTAAACAAGTTAAGATAGAAAAACATCTTGCTGTTTCACAAGTTTCAAATTGAAAATCTCCATTTAGATGCAAAAAATGTTAGTTTGCTTGTTATTTACATTGTCTATCTTGCCTAACCTTGAACACATCCAGTTCTCACTTTTCTTCTCACTCCTGTTTTCTGTTAATCTCGGAAATAAGAACTCATTATTTAAAAAGAGAAGAGTACATCCTTCAGCAAATCAGACTGAAGTCTCATATGTGAAGTTAGCTTCTCAGAGAACCCTTTTGAAGTCCGGTCAGCTGCAGCAGTTGTCATCATGATCCACCCTCACATCTGAGGATTTTGTGAAGACTCAGGGAATGATACTCTGCCTACAAATTAATTTCTTAAACATTGGGACTAATGAACAGGTACAAATGGAGGATACTAGTAAAACAAGGTCAAATTGGTTGGTTACATGATGCAACGTCTGTTTTTCTATCCCTGAGAGAATCTGTCTGTCTGAGGAGTTTTGTTATGTGACTGGTGCTAAACAAACTTCTAATAGTCTGTGGCCATATTCCCAAGCAAACCTACAATAGCACTGCTGCTTTGTTTCTTCATTTGATATCTTTAATAAAACCATTTCCAGTTACAACTCCATTAACCCAAAGCATTCCTAGGAATACATAAATGGGTTTTTTGTATATGGGAGGGTGTGTGGAAGGAAAAATTACAAACATAAAGAGATCAGTCAATTCTGTTTTCATAACAGAAATATTTAAAGAAATATTTCCCACTGCTACTTTCATGAGGTACTTATACAAACTAGAAAATACGTATATCTTTCTCGTAAAAATGTCTATATACAGACAAAGACAGTGTTCTAGTAAGATAGCACTATTTTTCCAGGAAAAAAAAAAGTCTCTGAGGAAAATATGAAAGTGAAAAATGCTTATTTAACTTCTGGTTGTTAATTCTGAATCTATCTTTCCTTCTTTCTTAGTTTCTTGCATGGGTAAAGGCAGAAATGATACATGAATGAAGTTTTACCCCATGTATTTCTTAGAATAGCTAAAGTGATAAATAGGAAAAGAATCTCATGAGAATTGTTTCCTTGTCAGTCTTGCAACCCAAATTTTTATACCCAGTCAGATCCCAGAAGCTTCATATAAGTAGCTGAATTTGTGGCTACTTAACACAATGATCTTTGAACCTTCTGGCCTTATCCTTTTCATTCAAACTCATTTTTCTTTTATACTATCTATTGTTGTAATTGCCTGAAGGTCTCTCCATCTTTCATCAAAAAAATTTCAGCAACAATTACAGAACCACAGAACCACATATTGGCAGAGGTTAGAAGGGACCTTCGGAGATCATCTAATCCAACCCTTGCTGTCAAAGCAGGATCACCCAGAGCAGGCTGGGCGAGAAGCAAGCAGTAAGGTTTTGAATATCTCCAGAGAAGGATAATTAACCTTTCTGGGCAGACTATTTCAGTGCTTGGCCACCCTCCAAGTAAAGAAGTTTTTCCTCATCTTGAGATGGAACTTCCTGTGTTCCAGCTTGTATCAGTTTCCCCTTGTCCTGTCACCAGGTGCCACTGAGAAGAGCCTGATCCCATCCTCTTGATACCTGCCCTTTAGGTATTTATAAGCATTAATCAGATCTCTTTATTATATTTAATTCTTACATTTTATAGATTTATATTCCTTCTTGTTTTTAAAACAAATATATTACTGGAAAATGCTAGTTGCTGTGATTCTTCATATTTTTCATTCACATTGCTTTGCCTAGCAGTTTGTGCTAGTTTTTGTTCAATTAATAGGCCAGTTTCATTCCTGTAAACTTGAACAAGTAACTTGACTTTGAATTCTTTCAAAAAGAAGTATCTACTTCAGCAGGACTGTCATAAGAAACAGATTTATGAACAATGGATAATTTTCTATTCCTTTTGACATCATGTTCAAACCCCCCCCCCCCCCAAAAAAAAAAAAACCAACCTACCAATGCCAGCACCAATAACCAAACACTGAAAATTTAACAAGCTATTATAGTGAAAGATTTATTTGCTGCAGACAAAATTTGCAT
The DNA here is from genome assembly GCA_004320125.1 of Scolopax mira. Taxonomy (NCBI): domain Eukaryota; kingdom Metazoa; phylum Chordata; class Aves; order Charadriiformes; family Scolopacidae; genus Scolopax; species Scolopax mira. The sequence continues at coordinate 93,017 of BJBW01015446.1, forward strand.
TTCTGGTATTCAAGGATGGATAGAGATTGTCCAGGTAATGTCTTAAAAAAGTTTATCCCCATTACATTATACCTTTAAAGACAGATTACTCTTGATACTCCATACAAAACAACCAATGTTCATACAGAAAACAGACTGTCTTCAGTAAGGCAATGCACATCCATAAGCAGAAAGTCCACTACCTGCAATTACTATATTGTACAAGTGTAAAATCTACTCTTACCTACCAGTGGTCATAAAGAAGTATCAAGTTCTAGACAAATTAGACAAATGTTGCAACGAGAAGTGTCATTCTTTAATTTCTATAGTCAAAAAGGACCATGCCAAAGAGAATCATCATTTTAATGTCATCTACTGGATGTAAGAAAAGATTTTCTGAGTTAAGTTTATTAATGAGAGAGAAAAGGGAAAATGCCTACGAGGGGACATGAAAAATGATCCAGGAGTAAAACCAGAACTCTTTACTCAGAAGTACACAAGAGGAAAAGAGAGAGAGATATGTGGTCTAGTTCAACACATTTCTAAAGTCTCTCACAACACATCCTATTTTTTATGTAGGGCTCTTAGGTCTCAGAAGTGCTGGTTACAGTCCCAATGTCCTCTGTAACTAATTTGTTTTATTCAGTTCTCTGTCTATGAAACAGGGATACCACAAGCCACCTGGGGATACCACAAGCTACTTTGTTTGTAAAGCATTCTGAGATGTCTGCTGAGAAGTGCTACAGAAGAGCAATGTACTGCTCCTTACTATAGTCTTTCTTGCTTAATTTTTTTAAAAGGGGTTACACTTTTTCTTGTGCTGCTCCAGCCTTTTGCAGCATGAGCACGTATGTAATTATTAAATATACATAAATGGAGTGAATTTCAAGTGCCAGGAGTGGGCACACACTCTCCTTATTCAGAATTTCATAAGGGGTGTTAATATGCAGAGTTGGTGTGTGCACTTGGCAGCTGCACTGACATGATAGAGTGTCAGCTTCTTTGTTAATGATCCGCATAGGAAAGTATCCCCACATAGGCCTTGACAATTGACATACCATTACAGTCTATTGCGTCAATAATCCATGCATTCAAGTGCTCCCCACTCTTCCAGGCAAGCCTGACACAATAGTCTATAATAGCTCTGTGCAGTGTGTGAACAGAAGGCCTTGATATTAGAGTATGATGACTCTGAAAGAGACGATATGGTCTAGAGTGTAAATGATCCATGTATTATAAGTATACTGATCCTCAAGGATCTTTGGATCTGATATAGTCTCAAGGAGAGTTTCCTTTCCCCCCCAAAAAAAATGACACAGGATGTTTTGATTTTAAAACAAAAGCTTTTCTTCTTGAAAAATTGCAGCAGAAATGTAGGCTGACATCCCAAATGTCTGTGTGGGGAATTGAAGCTGGAAATTGGTATGAAGTCCTGTTCCATCCAGATGACATTAAAATAGCACCTTCTTCTTCGGTGACAGCTCTCTGTAGATTGAATCACACAAGCTGCCTGCTGTGGCAAAAATAACCTGTGACTTTTTTAGCGCTCCACAGTCAATGAGCCAAATCTGTATCTACATGACCGTCACTGCTGCGGCCACAACAGAGCAGAGGCATAACCAGATTACCTAATATCACTACCAAGTGAAGTTCAGCAGCTCAGCACAGCATAGAGCTCTGTCTGCCTGAGTAGGTGGGTGAATATTCACTCAGGAAGTACTTGCTGAGCTCCCTGTTGCTCCAGCTAGAAGGTCTGTGGCATCCAAATTAGCTAATTTTTCAGCTAGCATTCATATGTTGACAGCATACTGCAGTGCTTGCTGTGTGGTCATATGCTAAGCACCAGTGATATGACAAGGCTCTTTTACCTGTGCCAGCTCTAAACCAACAGGTTACTAAATTCTGTATGTCCCTTTCCATGAAATAAAAATAAACACTCAAAAAAGCGACAAAGAACTGATTTGCTGGCAGAGTCACTGTTAGGACATCCACAAAGAGCAGTTTCAATACAGAGATATTTAAACACAGTGTTACCATAGTGGTAACTATAGCTGGTTTAGCTATAGTGCTATTTAAGTAGCTCTTAGAGGCACATAGTGCCTTACAAGTTTTCATAGGGCAGTAGCCCTTGATTTTGCTGAGTATTTATATGTATGTTCATGTGTGTGTGTGTTTTGCAGTGATGTCCTCTAACGCAAGAAACCAAACACAGACCATTGGAGACCTATCAGAATACATACCAGGCATGAGCAAACCTTTAGACCTGTGTTCAGTATGCATCCATTAGCACACTTCCTTTCTGTCATTCAGCCCAACAGGATTAGTAATCATTTTTACTTGCTTTCTTACTGCTTTCATAAAGTTGCAGCTTTCTGCCAGCTTTTTTTTAAGTTTGTTTTTTTTTTTTAAATTTTATTTTGGTTTAGGGTTTTCTTAGTTTTGGTTTTTTTTTTTTTCAGAAGAAATGGGTTGGGTGGTCATTCCTTCTACTTTCCGAATAGCTAGGAAATGGAAAAAAAGGCACTTAAAAAAAGTTTTTCTCTTCTACATTGTTTTATTTAAGATGGACTCTTTGCCTACATCTTCTCTAAAGGAGGACATTCCTGTAACTCAGCCTATACAGGAAGGAGGTCAGGAGGTTTCTCTCTCCATTAATCCTTCAAATATTTCCTTTCCTACTTCTCAGTGACTGAAAGAAGGAACCTTTATTTGTCAGTTACTGTAAGTAGCTTTCCTGAAATGGAAAGAAATGGTGCTACAGGACCTACATCTTACCCTGGGAGGTTCAGTGCATATGTCTCCCTGCTCTTAAAGAGAAAGCTGAGAGAAACTGGTTTGGGTGTCATTTAAACATATGCAAAGTGGATGTTATATGGTACGACTTTGACTTGTACAAGAATATGGCAATACCTATTATCTACTCAAACTGACTACCTTATTATTGTAGCATTCATATGATCATTGTTCAGCAGTCTCTGGAAACAAAGGCTATTTTTAGTCAGTGACTTTTGACATTACTTTAATATGCATCAGGGACAGTCTCTAAGTTTTTCTGGCATTTGTCGTAACAAAAGGGTAGTTCTAATCATACTGGGTAGGAGTCTACAACCGCCTGAAAGCTATCTAGTTTAAGCTAATCTAGTCTCCATTTACAGTCAACAAAGAATTAGGCACTTCCAAGGGACAGTCTGAATTCTAGAATAGATATATCAGAAGTAATTGGAAATCCTGATCTTTTAAATAATTAAATTTAGGTGACAGGGATACTGTGCATTTTTTTTTATGATCCATACATAACATCCCAGGGTCCCAGCTGGGACTCGGTTGAACTGAATGCTGCACTGACGTAAGTAGATTTATGAGTCATGTCGTTATGATTATCAATAAACTTCAGGGGTTTCACACTGTCTAATTTTAGGCACATAGCTTGAGCGTTTAAGTGCTTAAGGTCAATGCCTAAACAGTTCTAAATCAATGGAAGAACTTGTTTCCCTCTGTTTATGGTGGAAGGAATCTGCTACTCTTGAAATAAGTACGTGTGGTTAAGCCTTGTGAATTCTTTTTTCCCAGGACTTTTTAGTAGCTACTCTCTAGAAGAGATCTTGGAGTTTGCTGTTAAGTTGTCTTTGGGTTTGTTGGTTGGTTTAGCATTTTTTATCATTTAAATATCAAAAGTGACTTTATATCTTGTTCAGAAAACCAACTTCACATTAGTTGCCTCCTGCAGTATGTGGAAAAATATAAAATGCCTTCAGAATAGCCTTAATTACTGCTTGTACTGAAATGTTTTGCTGTATCATCTGTACAGTATTTGCTGTACTAAATATCTCAGGTTCACATCCTAACACTGTCTCAAGAAGGATCAGCAGCACCAGAGTTACTCTGTAAAGAAGAAAGGAGAACCCATTTAGAGGGCAAAAAAACCCATATAAGAATACAAAATTTGTGAGAAATAAATAGCTACTATCTTGCTTTGATTTTTTTCCCTCTTTACATAAAATTATTTCATGCAAATAATGACATTAATGCTATGCTTAAGGTTGAGTTTATAATTGCAGAAAGTCAGAAATTTCAGATTTAATATTCCCATCATAATATGATGAAATATTGAACCCAAAGTGAAAAAACTCCATAAGATTGTTGATCCTGAACTAAGGCATTATTAGATGAATAATTTTTTTTTAACATTGGAGACAATAAACTGTGTATTCAATGCTAGTAGACCAGATTGTTATCTGTACAAAACTGTTTAGAGTGCTTCTTAGGTCAGTCTGTTCTCAAATGAGACCCTGCAATTGAACCAGAATCCTTCCAGAATAATATACATAGAGATGATCTGGGAAGGGACAGGGTGGGGAAGAGAAAGAAGAAGAAGAATTAGAAGAAGAAGAAATGGCCACTACGAAAGTTTGGTCAAATGGAACAGAACTGAAGATTTTTGGTGCATCCTTTTTTGTTGTTTATACTCATTTATCATTCAATGTGAGTGGTAAATGTTAGTGACATGATATTATGCTGAGAAGTTTATTGAATTAAGCACACCCATGAACTGACATTTTTGGATGTCACAGTTTCTTGGCATGAACCTTGAGAAATTAAAATAAAATACAACACATACTGATACTAAGATGAGCTTCACTCAGCTTTGAGCATAACAAATGTTACTTCTTTTTCTTTTGAATTATGTGGTGACAGACTGGTAATAATGAAGGAAAGATCAAGACTCAACTTCATTCAATAGCATGGAATTCTTGTACTTAAATGCATAATAGTGAAAGGTAACCATCACACATAAATATATGGTTATTTGTTCAGCTGAGAGATACAAGATTTTCATACTGTTTTATATTTATATTTAATGAAGCTTCTACCACCCATGGATTGCACTGTTTCATTGCAAGATTTGCAATCTTATAGTAGGTTCAAGACACAGTAAAAAAAACAGAGACAAAAAAAAAAAGAGACAAAATAAACAGGTCAAGAAAATTGTGTGATAATACAGTTCCTATCTGTCCCCGCAAGTTTTCACTAGCTATGCATGATTATAGGTATGATTATTTCTAACCAGTAAGCCCTACAAAATGGTGGAATTAGTAAGGGTTTAGAGGTAGCCCCCAGCTGTTACAGATGCTCCAGATGATCTTAACATGGGCTTCTCTAGACAGAAGACTAAAAATGATATGATAGCTGATCAGCAAGTATAATTTATTGTTTTCTAGACAATGTGGATATTTGACTTATACAAAAGGGTAAGGTGTAACAGGATTTCAGTATTCAATAAGAATTATTCCTATAGCATAAATGATAGATACAGCTGAGATTTGCTTTGAATACGTAGTCTGAAATGCTGCTATTTGTGCTTAAAATGTACTTCTTTCTTTACATTACATTATAGTCTTCAATAGAGTCCATGCCAAAGAATTGTATATGTACAAGTTGTATTTAAAATCTCTACCATATAGGAGATGTCAGGTAAACACTGATAAAAAGAGCAGCCCTTCTTCACCACCACCACCACACACTGATCTCCAGTCATCTGATATAACTGGAAATGACAACTGTGGTTTTTACAACTCTAATCCTAGGTTTCTTACCCATGTGCTCACTTTTCAGACAGCAACCTGTATCGAGATGCAATGTATTAAGGAGGTTACTTCATATAAAACATGGTAATTGTTTGTTCATTTTAATTCTGAAAATGTCACAGTGTTTCTTGCTGTCTACTTGTTTATTTACTAACTGCCCACTAATCAGAGCTGCAATAGCAAAATATGTATGTACACCTCTATAAACTTGTACACACACATATATCCCCCCATAAATATTAAGTATGACTACATATACGTTATCTATATGAAAAAACAGAATAGAATTAAACAGATCACATATCCAAAATAAATTTGCCCAAGTGTAAATATGTTGAGGATCACATAGGATTAACTTTGAAGTAAGTTAAGTTTAGCGTAACACAAGCTGTGGAGTGAATCTGGGCTAGAACATAAAGACATCCAAATGGTGGCTCACTCAGAACACACTTTCCTTAGGCGTACGCGAGGTTGGTTCCTTGACAATTGTTTACTAGCAGCTTTTAAGACACAAACAGCTGTGAGTGACAACAGTCTGTCACAAAATTTGTCTAAGTTCATGGCAGAGAGCTGCAAACTCTGACACCTACTGAAAGAGGTATCGTATTTGCAAGCAGTCAAAAGTGATTGAAAACCAGATGAATCTGTTAGGATACCTCATGCCATTGAACACTGTTGCCTATGCCAAATATGCATTCGTAATCTACAATCTGTTATCTAGTACCACTGATACTATAAGGTAACATTGTTAAGAGTTTATTAATATGTAGACATCTACTCTGAAATAAAAACTCAAATTTAATCAGAACATGATTCATAAGTTTCAACCAACATTACCACAGATGGAATCTTTAGACTACTCGCTTCTCTGGGTTGCAGCATTTTTATACAATTTCCAACAGAATATAGAAAAAAAAATCAACAGTAGGATTACACATCAGGGGAATATGCTGCAAAATAGTAAAGAATTATGCTCGGGATAACCACAGCTGTAATTACTTTACATGCATAGACACTCTGATTGCATACCATGATGGGCAACAGATTTGGTACTACTGTTTCTGTTATTTAATTATTAGAGTTGGAAATATTCCTCCTTGATTGTACTTAGCTTAATCAAATATGACTTGAACATCTGAGTTGGCACAAACCCTGCAGGAACCCACTGAAATGACAAGGAAGCAAAAAGCTACTCTTTCATTCCTTTACATCTCAATTTGGCAATTTCTGGAAGGACCAAGGACCCAGGACAAGTGCCAGAAACAGGCGAGCTCTGTGAGCTCCTTTAATGGAAGTGGAAACAATACAGCAGCATCTGCTCAAGGGCTTGTCTACACACGGGAAAGTGGTGTCAGTGCAACAGGCCATAAAGATGTAGCTACACCAGTGCTGGCTTCCCTCCTCTTCACAAATCCCGAATTTTGTTGCTGCTGCAGTTGAGAGCTCCTGACAGGATGTCTCAAGAGTCGCAGGGGAGGTCTTCCAGGGACCAGGCTGACTGCAGGCAGGACTCCCAGGTACTGGGACAGGCGGCAGCAACCCCCTTTCCTTCTCCTCCAGTCCAAGTGGACTCCCACCCAGCTACTTGCAGTTCTAGATGCAGCTCAAGAACAGAGATGAGGTAACCCTCTTACTGTGGTTGCTCTTGTTAGTCAGTGAATGTGCTGCGAAGAGGGAATGGGTGCCCCCATTGGGTACCAGCAGCCATGTTCAATGAAGAGCCCGGGAGGACAACCACTTCACAGGGTTGTCCCTGAGTACAGTGTGGATGTGGTGTGTCTGTCTAGCTTTCTCTCCACAGCACTTTTTGCCCAATATACTGTGGCAACCTTGCTCCCTCTTCTTGCTAAATCAGCAACATCTCATGTATAGTCTTAGTTTTTGACAAACACAACTATTGTTGGAGGATTTCGCGTTGCATAGTGAGGTATAAAAATCATGCATTAATTTAACTAAAAATTAATCTTTTTTTTTTCTTTTCAGTGTTTAATATCAGGAAATAATAAAAAACCCCTTTATTTCTCTCTCTTTTTTTTTTTTTTTTTCATTTTCTCTTTCATTGATTGGCAAAAACAAATGAGTTTTTGCCCACTATTACCTATCCATTACTGTTGCCTATGCAATATTGCAATCAGGATCATCCTTATAATCGTGGACATGATATGACAGATGTTGTAAAACAAAGAATGCTACTAAAAAGACAAAAACAGATAAAGCAAGAGAAAAGTGACCAGAAAAACAAGTGCTTGACAGGTTAGTTTCACATTTCCATTTATAGTATGTTATTTTACTTTCCACAAAGACCAAGCAATATTAAAATGGTAAAAAACAATATCACCTTTAAAATTTGTTCACTCATGGAACACACATGCCCTCTGTGAGTTCCTTGAAAATTGTTAATACTCCCTGCTTACTACTTTTTGTTAATATTGGTGACTGAATTAATTGAAATAATTTTAATTTTTTCCGTTATATTTCCTGAAAGTTCTTAAACGGAAAATCATGAGTAATCAATGATAACAGTGTGAAGCTTTCAGGATTACTGGTATGTTTCAAAAAGATAATATATAAATATTTTTACAAATAAGTCATTAGTTGCCAAGAAATGTCTTTTGGGGCACTTGAAATGCCCTGATTTTTCATGTCACATTTCGTTTATTAATAGCTCCAGATTGTTTGCTCAAGAGACATTTCAAGACTGTATACAATTTGCTCCATATTTAGCAGGAATAAAAATTTTGTGAGGATAAATGCTCAGTCATGAACAATTTCTGTGATGACGAGAAAAGTCTGATAAGTATAGTCAGCAATGTTTTGGGGATGAGTGTTGATGTAATGGTAGTTTTCTCACTGTTTAATGGTAGTGATATGAACTAGCCTAAGGTACTAAAAGTCCAAGCAATTTTTTTAGTGAGTCACAAGTTGGAAGTGAGTAGCATATACTTTTAAAAGTAGCATTTTAATTAATAACTTTTAAAATAAAATTTAAGGATTTAATATATGACTATAGGTCAGTAGCTTTTAGACTCAGGCTAGCTTAGTCAGCCTCTGGTATAACTTTTGCCATATCTGGAGTCACATGATCAAAATAGATCAGGTATTTCAAAAATTGGTCTTTTAATTACATGTTGCTCCTTGACTTTTGGGTTATTTCTAGATTACTAAAAATATAATATTGTCTCAGAGCTCTGAAGGAGCTTTATTGACCCAAGCCAATACCTGTAGCTCTGTTTCTGCCTGTGATTGCTGAAGCTTTATAAGGCAGTTCAGAATTGCTTGCTAAAATTGTTGTCAAGACAGAAGCAAGTATTCATAAAAGATTAAAACATTATTGGAGAAAACATCACACAAAAATTGGGCCTCCATCTTTTCACTGTTAAAAGTTTTTTAAAGCAAGGTTTCCAGATCTTTAATTTAATATGTAGGAGTACTGACTACACTTTGTTGCCCTACAGTTATCAGTTTCTACCTTTCTCTAAATATCTCCCTACCTGCACCACCTGCAGATCAAACTCCATTTTACTGCAGCATGAATGCTTCAAAGGCTAAATGAATGACTTTCTAGCCCTCGCATTAATTTTGCCCTCTTTCCCTCCCAGAGATACCTTGATAAAGATATCTTTATTCAAAAACATTTTACTTGCCCAAGTGTTAACAGTGAATGCTTTACGCAGCTGGGATAATACAGGGTGCACTGCATACTCTGGACAGTATTGCCATTGTGAAAATACTGATAGAAGATGATCCCATCAGACTTTTCCAACAGAACATTGAGATAAAATATTTTTGGTCTGAAAGACAATGTGCACATTATTAAGTGCCACAGCAATCAGTTTTGTTATTCACTGTCTAAAAATATGGGATCTGGTAGGTTTATCCAGTTAGAGGAAGAAACAGGTAATACATATTCTCATACATAGTTTTAAAATAGCTTTTCAGATTCAGATATGTTTTCGCTTCTATCACTGACACGTTTTCTTTACTGGTAGTCTCTAATTATTTCATATATCCAGATTCTGCATGGATTTTAATGGGTTTTTTTTTACAACTATCTTAAACGAACTGCAGTTTAAATCCTTAGTTTCAGTGGACTATTTTAGATCAAACACTGAAGAAGCAAGACTAGACATGAGGAAAAGGCCTGTCACCTAAAAATTTCCTTTGAGAGTGGTAATTTCTGTTATTTGTTTTTAAATGATTGCATTTTATTTTACAAGTATGGGAATATTTAATTTTCTTGTAATTCTCTATACTCTCCTCAGAGGATTTTCAGCTAATATTACTACCAGTTATTATATGCTAAGGTAGTTTTCAGACTTCTCAATGAAAGCGAGCTTATGATTGTATCATATTCAGTATATACCTACATGAAGGTGACTGCAGTCTAATTTGTGGTGAAAAGCCTGATGTGGCTGAGATAAGTTTAAAATATATTATACAGTTTGTTACATGTCTTTGAACAACATGAAAAGCCCTTTTTATATCCCTGACGTTAGTATGCAGGATCTCTACATGAAGAGGGTATATCTTGTATTGTTGGAAGACACTTCATTTTGAAATATTAAAGCTAATTCAGATAGATCAGAATGATAATCTTATTTGACTAGTCCTGCAATTTGAGGGCCAGATGGTAGCCTTCTCTTCTTCCTTAGTACAAGTCCAGAAAGATCTGGATACCTAATGGATTTTCAAGTGTAGGATTGGGAGTCAAGGCTAAATTTAAATTTAACAGTTGCATCCTCTGTATTTGGATTGTTTAAAGTCCCTTCCCACAGCTTCCTTGACAATTTTTAGAATTTGAAAATTACAACAAGCAAAAAAAGAAATTGTTATCTTGATGAAAAAACCCAAACAACTCCAATCAAACAAGCAAACAAAAAAACCCCAACCCCAAACAACCCTGAACAAAAGTTAAATAATGTTGTATTTTCCATGCACTTCTTTCTTGAATGTCTGAATGCTTAAATTTGTTACCCTTGAGCAACAAGGAAGTGTAGTCTTTATTTTTCACATGACAAGTAGAATTTTGTGAAACTTGTAGTGAACACAGCCTAACACTCTTTCTGTACAACGATTATCTTTCCTGGTTTAATAAACTTGTCACCTGCACAGCAGTTTATAAAATGTTTAAGCTAATGTTACAGGATAACAAACTCAAATAATGATCCTGCAGATGCATAATGGTAAGTGTACTTCAGTATGAATAAATTATGGGAGTCACAGTGAGCACCTAATGAAGCCATCGTTGGAAGAAAGGGGTCTGAATATTTCTAAGCAAGAATATGTTAATCTAGTTGCTCTAGGGTGAAGTGACCAGGTAAAGATGCTCTGTTATAACTACAGCACTGAAGGCCTTTAAAATATAGACCAATATTTCTAAATTCTTCCTTTTGATACAAATTACAAGCAGAAAGAAAAATCTACCCAGCAAGACTGGCAAGTTCAGGGCTGTGTCTTGATGCAAGTATTTCCTTACCCCAAGGACATGAGCCTCCCCACCCCATACCACTATGGGGCTATAAGAAAAGACTGCAGAGCTTGGTGCAAGTCAAAGCATTTAACTTCAGGCTTTGGTCTATGTTACAACAAGTATTTAAATTTGTAAAGTGTTTTTCCTTCACTCAACCCAGATTCTGGCTGAAGGAAATCTCACTGACAGTTGCTTGCAAGGCTGGAGGGTAGAAAAGCTTTTCAGAGGGACCTGGGCAGGCTGGATCTTTGGATTGGCCAAAGCCAATGGGTTGAAGTTCAACAAGACCAAGTGCTGCCTTCACTTGGGTCACACCAACCCTATGCAGTGCTACAGACTTGGGGAAGAGTGGCTGGAGACCTGCCTGGAAGAAAAGGACCTGGGACTGTTGGTGGACAGCCACCTGAATACGAGCCAGCAGTGTGCCCAGGTGGCCAAGAAGGCCAAAAGCATCTTGGCCTGTATCAGGAACAATGTGGTGAGTAGGACCCAAGAGGTCATCGTCTTCCTGTACTCGGCACTGGTGAGGTCCCAACTTGAGTACTGAGTCCAGTTTTGGGCCCCTTACCACAAAAAAGACAAAGAGGTTTTGGAGAGGGTCCAGAGAAGGGCAATGAAGCTGGTGAGGGGTCTGGAGAATAAGTCTTATGAGAAAATACTGAAGGAGCTGGGGTTGTTCAGCCTAGAGAAAAGGAGGCTAGGGGAGACCTTATTGCTCTCTACAACTATCTGAAAGGAGATTGTAGATAAGTGGGCATTGGTCTCTTCTCCCAAGTCACAGGTGATAGGACAAGAGGAAATGGCCTCAAGTTGAGCCAGGGGAGGTTCAGATTGGATATTAGGAAATTTTTTTACACTGAAAGGGTTTTTAAACACTGGAAGGGGCTGCCCAGGGAAGTAGTTGAGACACCATCCCTAGAGTTTTTCAAAATACAAGTTGACATAGCACTTAGAGATATAGTTTAATAATGTGGGGGATTTTTGTACAGTTTTCTTTGTTAGGTTGATGGTTGGACTAGATGATCTTAAAGGTTCCTTTCAACCTAGATGATTCGATGATTCTATGATTCTATGAACATTTTGGAAATATAAATAACTTGCTGTGGCTTAACTTCTGAGCCCACTTAGCTCTTTTTCTTTGTCCAGTTGCCCACTTGTATACCATGCCTTATACCTTGAACTGTCATCTGTTTGATGTGTGTCTCCCATTATACTAAATTTACTGTCAAGCCTATAGTAAAAAGGGCAACACAGGGCTGCTGTGATCCAGGAGCAGAAGTAGCTCTGTGTCCTGACTCTTTCCCTCACTCCCTTGCTGCTGCAGAAGCAAAATATCATGCTAATGATTCTGTACCCAGAAGGTAGCACAATAAAGACACTGGGGAGAAAGATATTTTTTTTTGCCTTGTTCCTGACTGCTTAGTCTCTCATGTCTTGCGGAGAACAAGTCAGAATGGCATCCTTACGTGGTATTTCTTCACTGTTGAGATATTTAAATAAAAAAATCAAATAGATCTTCCTGGCATGGAGAAAGAATCTTTCAACTGGCAAAGACTGAGGCAGTCTTTGCTTGCCATATTATTTTCGAAAAGATCAGTACCAGCTTCTACCAGGGACAGGACAGAAAAACTTAGTAGATTCTTCGTTTTATCTACTATGGCCGTTCTTCTAATTTTACATTTTAACAAACTGGGGAAATAATCACCAAGGAGCATAATATCCCAAGGGTGTTTTGTACCAGGACATCATAGCTTTTCATTTACAAGTTTTGGTCGGGTTTTTTTTATTTTTAATTGTACCACTTACAAGGCCTCCTTGAAAACCTATTTTAGGGTTTATATTCTGCCTCGCATATTGATATTCCAGTGCAAGTGTCTGCTCCTCCCCAAAATGAATTTCAAATGTATAAATAAACTCTGTAAACTCTTTCATGGCTAAACTCTAGTGAATTGAGAAGTATGAAATGAAAAAGACATCAGGAACATTGCTCAGCTCCTTGGGATGAAAAGGGTCCAGCACTAATCATTGTCCAGTTAGTTTACACACGTTTCTTGCTACGTTGTTATTACTTCTGTCCTTTTTTTAATGAAGCAAACATTAAAGTAATATTATTTCAGTTGAGGGTTGGTATCTATAGCTTATACCTTGTGATGTTAATTAAAAACATAATTTTTATGTACTTATCACAAAGGAAATATCATTTCATTAAAATCCAATTAGATTCAGACAATATCTGTAAAGACTACTGAATAACTGCTGTTTGAACATAGTCTGCTTTGTTCTATTTTCATCACCCGAATAAAAGCAACCACAACAAACAAACCAAAGAAAAGAATTTTTTTTATTAATCTCTGAGGTTACAGATCCACTCGCATTTAGAACAGTATTTTATGTGAAAAACATACCAAAGATTTTATGTTTCACAGACTGCTGCATGAGTGACCTTATTTTAGAAAATTCTTATTTTCCTTTTCCTATTTATATAATAAAATATATTTATTTTGGTAGAATGGATGCCTTTGTATAAACAGTTCGTTTCTGATAAAGTAATTGAACATTCTCACTAACATTACCAGAATGCTGCAGAGTTTAATGGATGACTGCCTGCAAAGTAGCGAGGACTCAGGATAACACATGGTAAGTGCAATACAGAACAAGAATTGTTCCTCCATTTTGTCCTGCTATAATTAGCCATCTTGCTGCATAGGCCGTTATCTTGCCATTGATCTACTCACTGCATTTCCTTGAAAACCACTGTGAGTTTTATTTAGGAATGGAATCAGGAAAGGTTTTATTCAGGTCGTTTTTTCTGTATGGATACTATTCTCTGGGATAGTATTTGTAGCTTTCAATCCTGTGAGAGTCAAGAATCAGGGGAGTGAGGCTGTCACACCTCTTCCCAATAGATCAAGAAAAGACAAGAAAAGAGGGGAAAGTGCTAATGGACATTGAAATTAGGATTTGACTAAATTTTGTCAAATTTCCTACAAATAGTCCTACAATTTGACTAAGTTTTATGAGTTGGCCCTAGGCTGGAAAAATTTTGACCCAGATGTGGCTTCTGCACTGAATTTTTTGTTTGTTTGCTTGCTTGTTTGTTCAGGAGTTTCTTTTCCTTCTGTTACCAAAAAACCCCAACCTCATCCTAATGGAAGGCAGGCAGTTAGTCATGAAGTCTGAACTGTCTGTGTCAGAAGATTGTTTCTTCTGATTCAGCAGTTAAGAATGAGTGCCAGAAAAAATAAGATGCCCACACAGGAATAGCCGTCACAGTGTTTCCTATCAGGAGTATCTGTAATCACTGAGGCAGGAATGCTGATTCAAGAGGTTTGAAAAAAAAGACACTGACATTGATAAGAACTAAACCAAAATGGTTTTGTTTGTGCTAAATAACTGAAATTACAACAAAATAAAGGTTTGAAGAAAATCTACAGAAAGATCAATGTTTGCGTCTTAGTATTTTGCAGACAACCAATGCAATATTTGTTTGATGTCTGCCTTATCTGTACTAAAAAGAATTTAGTAATTCTATTTGAAAGTAGATTGTATTTTGATGATCCAGGTCACTGGGGAATAAGAAAGAACTGCTGCTAATCTGCTATAGCAGGAATATGTACTGCAAAAAGGGATTTCCTAGTCTTGGAGGCACCAGTGGCCTAGTGGGAATGAGGCTAGTGAGGGAATATCAAGATAAGAAAAGACAGAAAGAGAGACCCATGTATGCTGAGACTGGAGAGAGGTGCAGGGTTAAATTAAATAGGTTTCTAGTTAAAAAGTTTATGAAAGCAATTGAGAATTTATAAGATCAAACTTCTTCCTGACTAATAAAGAATATCAGATGATAAATAAAAGGACATGTTTTAATGGAAGAGCAAATCAATATGAAATTCCATCAAAGGACATTTAAATTTTGCATATACATATTTAGGCTCCATTTGAGCAAGAGCACTTGACAGCAAAAATAGAATCCTCTTCTTCTTTCTTAGAGTATAACCCATACTTTATGAAGTGGCCGATATTTGGATTTGGGCCTCAGTTCCTAACTCCTACAAAACTTCAAAACACTTCAGTTCTAGACCTCAATTCAAAATCTTCTGGTTAATTCAGACTCTGAAACACAGTTTGTAATAGAAAAAGGTTCATGGACAATATCACAAATAGAATGGGATGCAGCTCTGGCAGAGCCTGCTTGGTTTTGTTTTTACATCATGTGCAGAGACATCTTCAATGAATGAGGATGACAAATAGTGTTTTCTTGAAAAGAAAAGCAATGGAGAAATAACCTGTCTAACATTCTAATCCAGATCAGGGCAAAGGCCAGCCCCATGCCTGATCCAGCCATCATGCAAGAGTGCTAGTGAGCAAAAAACCATGCAATGTACTGCATCTTGTTATTGTAATTTGTCATCCTGTAAGTTAGCATGGAATTGGAAAGCTGCTGCACAATTACTAAATAAAGCAAGCTTAATAGATGGGCTTGACCACTCATCTCTGGCAAGAAAAGCCACATTAAGAACGTATTCTGTGCTTTCATTTAGAGAATTGCATCTTTTTTTTTCCCTTGTAAAACTACATATTTTGCGAAAAGTCAAGTTGCAATGGATATTTAACAAGAGCCTGACCTGCTAGAAATGGTTATTATGTATTGTCAAGACAGAAATAAACCCTAGCAATACCAGCATAGATCCCGATTCAGCTCTTCTGATAGTCCAACCACTATTTTTCATTGTTACATCAGTGGGTATTTTAGCTACACAAAGCCCTTCAGAATACAATTAAATATTATAATGTGGACCCCATTACAAAACAGTAGTATTCACACTGGCTTCTCTTATAGCAGTAGGCAATTTTCCCATTACCAAATTAAACTTGGAGCTGTGTGAAACTTTCATTGTTCACGTATTTGTGTGAGAGAAGTGATAATTTCATTACTACTGTATTCAAAATTTGATTCAAGATGGAATGACACTTTCCTTTCTTCAAAACTGTCATATTTTATGGGGTATGACTCAAAGTAAAAATGATTGGATTCTTTCTGTCATCTTGTAAAATCTTAGGTTTTCTAGGGTATTCGGAAAATTTGCAAAGAGGAGGTATTTTTCTTATAGCTCAGGCTGTGAATGTAAGACTTAATGAGAGAAACGAACATATCTTAGAAAGATTGCTTTAAACAGGTGATTGTGTTAATTCACTGGAGCTGCAAACTTATAATTTTTAAGGACAAATTCTCTGTTGCCAATCATTTCAAATGCCCAAAGCATTTTCTCCATTAAGTTGACTCTCTCTGTTTATAAAAGGAAGAGGACATGGCTTGAAGGTCAGAACCACAAGAATCCAAAATCATCAGAATGGTGAACTTCAGGAGTCAGCTACTGACAGAGATGAGCAGATCTAACCAGATTATCTTTACCTCTTCTCTTCAAGGCTGATAGCTAATCTGCATTTTACTATTGAATTGAAATCTAATTTGACCAGAATACTTAGGGGGAACTGAAGAAGCTGGAACAAATTCAGTCCAGGTCCTTGTGAGAATGAGAAGCTTAATAAGCTCTTCTTGTGAATGCATTTCTGCATTTTAAGCTTTTGGTTATGTGGTCAAGTTAACTGGTTTTCTCTCTCTGCCTCATGACATCTTTCATACAGAAGTGGAACGTGTTATATGAAATGCTCTGAGCAGACATAGAAATTACTGGAAATACTTCTCAAGCCCTATTCCTGTGAGTTTTTATCAATTAGAAATGGCCACTGATACAAAGCTTCCATAATTTTGATAATCAGCTTGATCTTTTGAGATACATTCCTTACTATGGGGAAGATAAGAGACCATGCTGCATGAAGTAAAAAAACTAAAAAAAGTTAAAACCAAAATCTTTAACAAAGAAATCCATTTTTCCCTGTTTTCCAGAGCTGAAACATAACCCTGTTTTGTTTTCTGTTGGATTTTTTTGGTTGGTTGGTTGGTTTGTGGGTTGATTGTTGGTTGTGGGTGGTGGTTTTGTTGTTGCTTTTTTTCCTGGTGACTTGTACAGGAAAAATTCCTTAGAAGAAGTATCATGGAAAAAACATGGCCACGAACATGGCAGAACATACAGGTTAGTCTAATATCATGCAGCTTTAAATTCTGTTCTTCAAAATTATCTGTTTCATTTTCTTTCTTTTTTTCTGAAGAAGGAATAGGCAGTTTTCAAGGTAAGTAGGGATATTTTTAAAAGTTGACAGATGGTACAACATCGTGTAAGCAAATATGAAGAATGGACGATGTGAAGGATATTGCAAATACTCTGACTAGACAAAGTACGTTGCATCGTAGATAATCAAACAGTTTAACAATACTGATGGCGAAGAAAGCTGAGAGCACTGAGTTACATCTGGGGAAAAATGGTGTTCCAGAAGGTGATGGACTATGGACGTTCCAGAAGCCTTTGGAATGGTGTTCTCCTTTTAGTGATATTATGCCAGGATATGTTCCCTGTAACCCTTTAAAGGATGTCACAAAAGCAGGAACTTTTCATCCCTCCATGTTAAAAGTGAATTCAGCCACCTATTATTCCCCACGCCTACCCCAACCCCCCACAATCTCCTTTCCCAATAGCAATCGGAGGCCTGCAAGGACAGAAAAGTAGACAACATTTCATATTTGGTGATGTTGATAGAACATGTATAATCTTCTCAACCATCCTATCAAAGGTTACCTGGGACTTCAAAAATATTTCAGGGTGATGTGTCCCCTTCTTGCCCCAGTGACCAAGGAACAGCAAAGCAATACAGAGCTTTAAGGTCTTCATGAACTCTTGACTATGATTTATGCTCAGAAGCCATGTAATAAACATGACTAAGAATCTCCATTTATTTTTAAGTCTAACTTTTCCCTTCACATGATGCTGGTAGTGCTTCTGTACCATAACTGATTATTTTAGTATTTCCAGCCTCAGCTGTTCCAAAACTGTGAGGGGAGCTCCTTACATCATATAAATTACATTACAAATTGTAAGATTTTTCTATTAAATAAGGAGGTTTTGTCTTATTAATTGTATAAAGGACCTTACAGATTGCAAGATTTTTCTATTAAGTGAGATACTTTTTTATTTGCCATCTGGATTTCTTTGAGCCCTTTATATTCCATGGGGTTTGTTTTTGTTTTGTTTTGTTGGTATGGGGTTTTTTTTCTTGTTTTGTCACAGTTCTCAAGACTGAAAGCTTTGATTTTATGTATTTATTTATTTTTAATGAAAGCAGAGATTCTAATGTTACCAAATGAGTACTGGAGCTAGGGCTTTAAATATCAGGAGACTCATGATAAAATCACTGGAGTTGGCAACCCTGCTTGAATTTGGCAGGAGATCCTAAAGCTTTAAAGGAAAAAGTGTGACTCATCAAACTTGCCTGGAGAGTTAAGGGAGCTGGGGGCAAGGGCTAATGGGGGTATCCTTCCATTTCAGTACTTCAGAGAAAAATCTACAAGATACAGTCCAGTAATTGTGCCAAGAAAAGAAACTGCTTGCTATACAGAGAATAACAATTTCTAATTATGTACTGAAATGGAAGGAATGCAGAACAGTAGAATTTTTTAAAAAATACAGGTATAAACATTGCCAATTATCCAGAAATGTTTTAGAAAAGAGATGGTAGTTCTTAGGCTGGAAAACTACCTCACCTTTATGTGATATAAAACATAAAATCCTAAATACTCTTTACACATTTGAAATGTTCTTCTCTAATGATCCTTCCTTTTCAGATAAATGAGATACAGAATTTGATCTTACATTTTCTCTGGGGAATTGTATATATATTTGTCATAGTTTTGATCTGCCACCAGAAGCTAGCCTTAACTTACTGAATTATACATGACAAAGCATTAGATTAAATACATTTACATGTGTTAAGTCATAAAAATCAAGTCAGTTACTTGCTGCTTTACCTTTCTGTAGGTGCTGTGGCCTTTTGTTAGTATGAAAGACTACCCTCCTAAACTAAGCAAGCCCAAATATACAAGATAAAACTGGACAGAGACCTTCCATCAAAGTGCTTTTCATTCTCAGTTCTTTCTTTGCAAGAAAATTCATGTTTATCAAAATTTCCACTGGGAAATACTTTTCCATGCAGGATATAAATTCTAGTGAGAAAACGTCATGTTCAGATCTTTCTAACAGCTTTGTGGCTAAGACATAAAAAAGGAAAGCATCTCATGTTCTTGTGTTCTGCTAAAGACAGATCAGGATATCTTGTTTCTGATTTTCCTTCATTGTTAGACATAGATGGACACTCCTTAATGCAAAGTTGTAGTGATTTAAGGCATTATGTTTCTCACATGTCACTATCTTTCTGCTAGTAATCACCACCTCCACAGCTTTGGTGTCTGCATGTGTTCCTCATCCTCTCCAGGAACAGGTGTGATGATTTACCCTGTAAATTATTTGGAAGATGTTTTGCAGCGAAGCAGAAGAGTAGCCTTTATATGTTCCTTTCATGGTCTGAGTTATGAACACACAAAAAAGAGGGTAGGAAACTTTTAGCAGGTGTCAAATTCTTACCTGTTATCTTTCTATAAATTCAGCAAACTAATTTCTATCTATTTGTGTGGTAATACTTCTTACCCCCACAGTGATTACTGACCTATGTAGTGGGTATGCACTTCTCTTTTTTGTGTGGGTTTTTTTTTTTTTCGCCTGGGTGGGTTTTTATTGTGGTTCTTTTGGTTTGGTTTGTTTGGGCTTTTTTTTTTGCCGCTAGGCTTTGGATTTTTTTGCAAAATACTTCAAAAGATTAAAACTTCATCCCCTACTGAGCAGGAAAACCAGGCTACTCCAAGAAGCACACAGAAATGTGTGTACCAATATATAAACCAGTAATGATTTGTGTTTGTAGGTACAACCGGTGAAGTATTTTTTTTTTGTAAATATGTATTTTGAAATCGGTGTATAGTGGGGTTTGTATGAGCTTGTGTAGTTTAATTTGCTAATCGGCACCAAGATGTAATATAGAAGTGTTACTATGGATCTGCAAGTGAAGGTGTTGACTGTGTCTCTACCTCAGACTGCTCACTGAGGAATGGTAAGGATTTAGGTAACCCCTCTCTCTAGGGCAGTTATCTGATGTAGACCACTAATCTAGGGGTTGTAAATTACTACCTGTCTAGCTGCAGACAGCATCTTTACTGGAATTTTACCGTCCTGCTTTCTTGTAAGAGTCTGTGTGGCCTGGCACAGCCCCTGCAGCAAGCAGATTTTGGATACAATATTGAGGAACAGATGTCCTCTGTAAAGAAGTACCTGCTACTGGCATCCTGATTCTTTGTGCACCAGGTATTTATTCCATGCCATGGGCTAATGACCTGTAAAATATCAAGTTATATGTCTACGTTTTTCAGTTAGTGTTACACAGAGCAACATTTGAAAGTGGAGGAAACAAACTGCTTTCTTTAATAGTTAATTAAAAAATGCTTAATCAAATTAGTAGGCATAAAGTATATTGGGCGTTCTTTTAATAGGCTAGTAAGTTATATACCAGAGTTTCAGTCCAGTGTAAATTTTATGACTTCAGTTTTCAAGCCCAGAAAATTCTCATATGGTGGAAGTGCTGATAGTCCTCTTATCACTGAGACTGTAGTAGGTGCCACTGTAATAATGCATGCTCCTATAGTCATAGTCAACTTTTTTATATCCTATAGAAGTGGTAAATAATATTGGGACAAAATGAGTTAGGATACTTAGGATTCACTGTAGCAAAGAGAATCAGAACAACAAAAGCACTCTCACTGATGAAATTGGAAATGTTTTTTTTTAATTAACACTTCTAATTAGAATTTAACATCTCACTAGCTTCGTATGGGATTTTTCGCTTCCTTAACCTCACGGAAACCTATCTATTGGCTCTAAATAGGCAGTCACTTACCATGCACCACTTGAGGATTTCAATTAATCCCAAATCCTCTAACTTTGGTGTGTGAACTTGTATTTTTCTCTGCATGCCATTCCCTCCTGTTTCAATTTTCTCACTAAGAACCTTCTCAACAGTTTTTTTTCTTTTTCAGTTCTTTGCCTCTCTGTTTACTTTTTTATTTAGAAACTGTGGTATTTTGATTTGAAAAGGATGGGACAATGCAATATGTATGTAGGCCCTGATAGGGACTGCTTAACGTGGGAGCTCTGGGGAGACAAGTAACTAGAAAGACTATGCAGAAGCTTGAACCTGGCTAGCCTCTGTCAACTTTGAAGTGAAAAAGAAATTGGTGTCTTCAAGATGATTGGTTCAATGAAGAAAAAGACATTTTTCTTGTTAAAAAAAAAAAACAACCAACTTATCATGAAATGAAAAATGTAATTTAAAATATATGACTGAATATTTATCTGCAGCCATCTTTGGGCCTGATGAAACTTAACCCTCAGCCAGTACCTGGGGTTTGTGTGTTTCATATGTAATCTTAGTTTATTTGGACTCTCACTATAAAAGCCAGTATTTCCTTTCCTCTGGAATAGGATTTCTATTTTTAAAGGAAATGGACAAAGGCACTAACAAACTAGTAAATTAACAGCCAAGAATGGAAATAAAAATAGTCTGGACCTTGTTGGTTTTAAATAAATGGTAAATTTCTCATCCTGGAGATGACATAGATTATAAATTTCCCTCTAGTGGCAGTTTCCTCATATTATTAATTTACCTTCCTAACAGGTTGAGCACTCAAGTGAACCACAGGTTGATCACTAGTCTGTCCTTTTTCTGTATTAGTTACTTTTGAAGTGAGTTTACTTTGATTGTAAACAAAGCAAAAAGCTTGCATGCCAAGGGTTCTGTATGACTCATTATTCACAAATAGCCTGGAGTTTGGCTTGCAGTTTGCTAACTTGTTAAAAGCGTGACCACAGTGGCATTAAATAGCAGCATTATAGTCTCGGACCTACGGTCCTTTTGAAGTTATACATTTTAGAAAATATGATTTATGTGTTATGGATCCTGTGGTTTATTTTCAATTGAAAAACTCAACCACCTATCCAAGAAAGCCAAAATTCCCTTCCTCTAATTATAAGCATATGAACTGCCAGTTTAGAAGTTCTTCATAAAAACATTTACAGGACTTTATGGAAATAATTTTTGCTAGGTGTCTTATAATACATCCTGAAAATTCAAGAAGTAAAATAAATTACAGGTAACTCTCTATAAAACACTGAAGTAAATTTATTATGAGAATGTGATTACAAGTGAAATTTCCTCCTATGGTGAGTAGTAACTGCAGTCTGCTTGCACTTAGTATAAGTAGTAAAACCTTATAGAATTATGTCTCCAATGCTTAGTCCTACATAATGAAACAAAGCAAAACCATGGTTTTTTAACCTTTGTTAAATTGTTTACAACAGTCAAAGTAGGCTGAAGATGGTGTGCCTCCCTGTCTGTATCCATACAGCAAGATCTTCAGATGGAGTAATTTGTCTGATGAAATACACCTTTCATTCTAACTCACCTGCCTCGGTGTTTGAAACTTGATCCCTTACTACACATGGAATTATAAAAGGTCTCCACTAAATGCTATCTTGACTTATCATTTTCTTGAGTATTTCAAATTTTTTCATGTACAGAATGCTCTCCAAGTAGGGCAGCATCCATATTCTTGGTCATAAGAACGGTAGGTCATAGGATCATGTAACCCACCAGTAGCTTCCAATGCATACCACTTTGATTTGCAAAAGTTTGAAATATTTTTTTTCTATGTAGGTGCATTTAGGCAGTCTGACTACAAGAGACTTTGCGTTAATTGAGTTCCATGTGCAGAAAGATCACAGAGAAGTATGTGGAAAGCTGCTACCACAGTGATTTAATACATATCATGCAGCCCTTTCTCTCTGAAACAGAGATGGATGACAGGTAGAGTATCACTTATTTGGGTCTACATGCAACACTTTGGTTAGGCAACTAGTACAGACAATGAGACAAAAAATTGAATGGTAGAAGACCTCATCAGAGGTGCCACAATGATTTCTCATTTGATCCTTGATCCTTCTTCTTTGATCCAAAGATATCCCATGCACTGTATTGTGTGGTCATTCTTGAAAGGCCATATTTGCTCACTTATTATATCAAAGCCAACACTGTAGGCTAAAAATGGTCCAGATGACACTCTGTGGATGGTAAAAGAACAAAGAAAAAAATGTCTTGACTAGAAGGCCATGACTGATCCCAACTGTTGTACCTTCTCTGTGCCCTTGGAAAATGTCTCAGTCTATTTCCAGCTCTCAGGAAGTTTCCCACAGATCAGCAGACACTAGCTTTGGATCACAGTATTGTAGCATAGTTTCAGTTGGAAGGGACCTTTAAAGGTCATCTAGTCAACCTCCCCCTGCAGGACCAGGGACATCAACCAAATAAGGATTCTCAGAGTCCCTTCCAACCTGACCTTGAATGTTTCCAGGGATGGGGCATCTACCACCTCTCTGGGCAGCCTGTGTGTTTCAGCACCCTCATTCTAAAAAATGTCTTCCTAATATTTAGTTGAAATCTACCCTCTTTTAGCCAAAAAACTTCCTTTAAGATGTAATTTTAATTTGAACTCCCTCTCGAATATCATCAACCCATTTCCTACAATGCCAAAAAAGCAAAGCGTAAAGAAAATAGATCCAATAATTCTTTCACATTGATTAGCCTCTATCCAACATGTTCTCTTCTTTCTCCTCCTCTTTATTAGTACTAGTCACTCTCCCTGTTTGCTTTCTGCTCCTCTCATGGCATGCACAGACCCCTTTTTACTCCCATTCTATTAATCTCATTTTGCTTACTTCTTGTTGAGGATCTAACTTACACTAAAGCTCTTCTAGATGTCACAAACTTCCCTAAGAAAGCCATCAGCACAGTGACAACTTTGTTGGGCTGATAAAGATCATTTGCCTGTGAGGCTGTATTGTATGCAAGCCTTTTTTCAATGTATATTTGCACTCCATGGAAAGGCTGGGACTGACTCTGTCCATCTGAAGGGCAATATTTGTGTGTTCAAAAAAAATAGCTGTATAAGGAATGAGAGGTGAGGGGGGACCCCTCACCCCCCCCCCCCCCCCGCCCCCACCCCCCCCCCCCCCCCGCCCCCCCCCCCCCCCCGCCCCCCCCCCCGGCCCCCCCCCCCCCCCCCCCCCCCCGGGCCCCCCCCCCCCCCCCCCCCCGAGGGGGGACAGGGACCACAAGTTGGACTTACCTCAGATGCAGAGGCTAGCCCCACCATTACCTTTCATGATTCATAAGAGGATGCCTGTGCTGTTTACTAGGGCAGCATTTCAGGCCAAATTCAGTCCCGCTGTGAGTGGGCACAACTCCACTGGCTTTGTACAAAGGCTGCCTTCCTGAGAGCAGAACAGGGAAAGCCGTTTGAACACTGCCAATAATTGCTTCTCTTTTTTTATTCATTTTTAAAAGACAGTGGAAGATCAGAGGCAGCAGCTACAATCCGCAGTCTACAAATAGCACTAGTAAGAACACAAATGAAAGGCTTTGTGCCACAGTTATATAACACATCTAACACAAATAGCTAGGCAGTGAGTGGTTGTTGATTAGCTATGAAAGAGTGGAAAGAGCACAGGGAAAACCTCTTCTGCATAAGTCTCCTATAATCTGGGGAAGTAGATGCCATTCCTGATGAGGGGCCACTGGAGGGAGGGGATGTGACTATAAACAGTGTTTTAAAAGAAACAGCAGAGGTTTTGAGGCAAAATCTTCCCATTGCTGCTTTTGGAAGGGCTTTGCACTGTGTTCTGCTGAGAGACCCTGGAAGGAAGGCATGCTCTAGTCTAGTGCAAAGAAGGCTGGGAAAACAACTCTGTACTAGTGAGAAACAGGTGGGAATTATGAACAGATACTGAACTTATGTCATCCACATCCCAGTTTCTTTGACATAAATTGTGTAATGGATGTAAGGTAAACCCAGCAAATCTACTACTGTAGCCACCATTCTACTGAAGAAGATTAATGTTTTACCTTGATGTAGCATAATCTTCTTTTACAGAAAAAGTCAGTAAATATGAAAAGCTTCCACTTAACCAACATTGCAAATGTGATTTTCTTCAGAAACAAAACAAAAAAAAAACACTCCAAAAAACACTGTCAGGTAGTGCTCTCATTCTCAAAAAATATTGTAATTATCATGAAAATTTAAACATGATGGCATGCTCTTTTTATACCAGCCTGTGTATCAGTTTGTGTATACGTTCCTCATTAAAACCACACTTATGATGAACTTTTTATGGGAGTGTGTTTTTATTGAATATTATAACCTGGAAAGGTTTAATTAAGTCAGTGAATTACCCATACAACAGCTTTTCACCTCCTTTATCAGTTCCACATGCAGTTATTCCTCAATCTGTCCCAGTCAAGTGGACACAGAACCTAGTATTTCTCGTGAGCTTTGATTCTCCAGTTTGCTGGAGTTCATAACTCTGGGGAACAATTTGCCGCAGACCTAGTTAGCAGGTGATTTACAGGCCTGCAGTTTTCTCAAAGACTTGGCTAAAACACCCAGGGCAAAGTGCTGTTTATCACAAACAGTGATGCATAATAGCAGGGGCTGACCAAGCTGTAATTATGTCACCAAAAAAATCTCACAAATTTATCAGACCATTAGTGAGGGGACACATTTGTCTGCTGTGTGTATTGCTCTGCCACCAAAGTCATATTTATAGGATTGCTTTTTAAAGGGAACATAAAGAATGTCCAGGAAACCTGCACTCAGAAGAAAAACAGCACGATTGTTTTCATTGTTGCCAGCTTCCGAACAGTGGACATCACAGATTTTCATTCAAAAGCAGCCAAGAGCTCTTTACAACTTTGCTCAGAGCTAAGCCAGGTTTCAAAGGAAGATCAGGGGGTAGGATAAGTCATGGCAAAGTCTTCCTTTTGGGAATGAATGACCCAGTGTTTTAGATAGTAGAGCTTTGCAGTCACACTTCTTATGTGTGAACCTGGCCACTTAGAAAAATTTCTTTGCTCCAGTCTCTCCCAACTGATTATTTCCTCCTGGATTTGGAAAGCAATAAATGCTTGTTTATGTTGCATATAAGATGTAAGAAGCCTCAACCCCGGGTCTATTCCAAGTTAATGGAGCAAAATAAACAATTATCTTGAATAACCTTAAACAGTACCTGATATGGGAAACGGAAAAAAAAAATAAAAAAAAAAGCCTCACATGCAGGTTATGCAGGAAAAAAAAAATCAGCAAAATTAAACCTATCTATTAGGTGTGCTGAGCCAAGTAAGACAAAAAGCCATCAGAGTAGGAGTTCTTCTGTCTTGGAACATTTTTTATAATAATTATATATAATGCAATATACTGGATCTGTAATCATACATTTTGATGCCAGGCCATGTTG
Source organism: Scolopax mira (assembly GCA_004320125.1). Classification (NCBI taxonomy): domain Eukaryota; kingdom Metazoa; phylum Chordata; class Aves; order Charadriiformes; family Scolopacidae; genus Scolopax; species Scolopax mira. Next base: position 119,389 of record BJBW01015446.1, read on the forward strand.
AGACTCTCTGTCCTGCTCCTTTAATCTGCTGCTACTTCCTGACCCACTCACCACACATGCACAATCCCTTTTCTCACAGGCTGCAGCAGTCAACAGAGATAGGGCACATTGACTTCACTTTATGCCTCCTGTTTGCTTTGAGACTGCTCATGCTGTTGCCGTTTGCCCTTGCCATAGCTCAGATCCAGAGTTGTAACAAAGTATTCTGTGCCCAAGTAACACCTGCATTTTTGGGTCTGCTTGCCACTGCAGATATTTGTCTTATAAAGACACACATTCTGATAAAGTTAGGATTTTTTTTTCAAGAAGGCACCAGTTTGGTTGATTGGTGCTTCTTATATAGTGTGCCATGCTAAGCCATGGAATATTGCCCTGTGGGGAAATTAAATTATGTATATAGTACTGGTAAGTTTGCTAAACCTCTTCAGAAGGCTTTGGATGTGTTTTCCTTCATTGTCTCTCCCTCTGGATGTTATTATTTTGCTTTTCACAAGGGCCTGTGCAGGATGCCTTTACATTTCAAATTCTCTCCAGCTGAAGGTGCTGGGATGTCAGCCACTCTCTTGCAGCAGGAGTTTCTATTTCTCACTATTTTTAGGTCAAAGAAAAAAGTAACAACAGCTTTTTATAACAGTGAGCTTGTAGATAAACAGAAAGTATATTACAGAATAATCTTGCTCCCAGGAAATAAATAAATAAATAAACAGTAACAGAAGTGACTTTGAGGCTCTATGGGGAACTGAACATACAAAAAATAAGAAAAATATCTATGAAAGAATTTGACTGGAGTAGGATATGCTATCCTTAACAGCTTGAGTGAACACAAGTATCAGTCTCTTCAGTGCTGTTTGAAAGTGCTGTAAATGATAACAGCAGTATTTTATTTTCTTCTGTAATAGAAATATCGTAACACTTAAAGGAGTTTTGTGAACACTTCTTGTTAAAAGAAGTTGTATCTTAAACTCTCAGTAGCCCAGAATTGCAAGCAATAGATATAAATTCCTACAAGACATGCAAGTTTAGGAAACACATGAAAGTGTTAAGAAAACAGAATATAAATTCCTGAACACTTGCAAATTTAGAAGACAAAACACAAACTCCATGATGCATACCATAAGGTCTCATTATTATAGAAGATTTGCTGATCATGTGTCTGAGACCAAGTTAGTCTAACTGGTAGGGCTAGTTAATACTGAGTTTTGACCTTCTGACTCTCTGCAGTCAGTGAGGCATTAATTGCATTGTTTTCTGTTTCATTAAGCAGAAACTGTTGTGGTTTTCTTTCTCCTCTTTATAGAACTTCAGGAAATAGCAAAAGTAAGCTCTTTTATCTCATATTTGGAATCTGTCTGGAGTGGTTTTAGTATGGTTTATGGCCAAGTAATGTAGCTGTTGCTGAATTTAACAGGGCAAATTAGCCAAGGTTGTTATGGGTGTTTTAGCTTGAAAGTTTTTCTGGATGCATCAAATCCATCTCACTGCTTGAGATGGAACAAGGAATAGCATCAGAAACGTTTGGATGGGATAAAGCTCTGGTTGTCTAAGATGGTTCTTATTTAGAGGGCTGCGAAATAATTTTTCCTGAGTTTAAAAACTTGCTAGTTATTGTAAGATAAGTGATAGTGTGGTATAATGCAGTAAAGACTTCTGGAAATTAGGTCCCTTTTAAAGCAGACCAACATGAAGCAGCAAATAACTCCTATGTTTGAAAATGCAGGCATATCATTTTGGAGACCTCACATTTATGAGATTTCAAAGAAACTTCCAGGCTCCAACCTCCAGAAAATCCCAGACATTGCACTTTCCATCAGGTCGAACTGGAAGCTACAGTTGCATTGCAATTTGGCTGTAGCTGCACAGTGAATGCCCACAGGTATTCCATAAATACCCTGTCCATCTTCAGCCGGACACAGCGGTTCACTCAGTTCTTGGCCAGATTCTTTGAAGCAGAGGCCCCTGTCATCAGTTCTGGGCAGTTTACAGAGAGTTACAGCTCCTCCTTGGACCATTTCTCTCATTTGAAAAATTGCCACAGTGAGTTCTTCAGCCTGCCAAGTTGGCAGGCTCTATCCTCGGAACTGGAGAAGAGCCAGGAATCGCTGCAGCATTGTGAACCTCCAGTCTCAGTCAGTCATCGGCCTCTATCAGCACTCTTGCTTATGTTCACAGAGGAACTTCCTGATCATAATTTGGACTCAGCCAAAATCCCTCTGTCTTCATTTTAGGAAAGTGCTGAGTGGGGTCCTATTAAAATATTTGGATAGACTCATACAGTAGACCTAGTCTCTTGATAGTTTTCCTGGAGACTAAAAGAGACTTACTAATAAAATGTGCTGCGGATTTCTTTCTCATATCTTTTCAGCATGTAGGCATATAGTCTAAATAGCAATAAAGGACTGAGAAATTGCCTGCTACTATGACTCTCATCTGTTTATTTGCAATAAATTCAATCAGTAATTTTGCTAATTTCAGCAACTAAAAACTTTTTTGGCACTTTCCAATGCCAGCTTTTCATAGTTGTTTGGATACTATGGGGGCATGAAGAGCTATTGGCATGCCAAGTGATATACAGCCACATGAAAAAGTTCATAATAACACTTTTTATTACCCTGAAATGCATAGATAATAAAAAGGTAAGGCTTGTAGAAAATTAGGAAAATGAGGGGAATGATGGAAATTTCTATCAAAAAAGAGTAGGTCTAGCTGCAAAGCTGTGAAGTTGGAATGGCAAGTTTTCTTCCTTCTGGTTTAACAAAGCACAGAGAAAGGAATTTTCTATGGAACCTATTCTCTCCTTTCATCTGCCTGCTGAGAGGACGTGAGATTTATGCCAATGGATACTCTGGGAATATGTCAGGATACACTTATTCAAAAGTCTTCTCCACTCAAGTCAGTGGCCAAAGTCCTAATGATTTCAGTGAAATCAGGACTACAATCCTGTTGCATGTCAGTCAGAGGACAGCCAGAATGCTGCAACCTGCAAGTGATTTGACGAAAACAAACAAAGAAAAAGATGAAGATGATGACTGCTGTTATGTGATTATTAAGGCTCATCTCCACAAACACAGGGGGTCTCTGAGGTACAAGGGCAAGTGTAAGATCCCTCAGTACCTCAGTCAGAAATATGAACCTGAGCCCCTGCTCTGATCCATCATGGGGCTGATCAGCTCTATGGGCAGGGTGACACCCACCACGACGAGCCAATGGAGAGGTTCTCAGCAGGGTATCTCACATACTGAGGGTGGACTGCCACTGAGTTTGGGGTTCCCTGGGGAATGCCAGGGGAAAGGATTTGAGGACCGTACAGGACTTATGATAGGATGTTTAGGCTATGAACCAAGGGCAGGGAAAGGAAGAGATCAGGGTAGTTTGGAGAATAGCAAGCATCAGAAAATAGAGGGTAAAGGGGGATAAAAGGGTCTGGTCTCATGTAAGCAGGGGCTAGTCCATACACATGTCTGGCAATGCCCTGTGCCTGACCAGAGCAGTCTCTCCTGTTTTCTCATTAAATTCCACTTCTGACTTTTCCTAGGTGAGAAGACTCTACTCTGTGTGCATGAGTGTATGGGGACCTAAGTGCCAGCAATGGGAGTGGGACCAGTGGACACCAGGAGTTGTGCACCAGTGCGCAAGCAGCTGGAGAAACCAGGATATGTGTATATGGTGAGGGTACATGTGTCAATGTGAAATCACTAGCAAACATCAAGCTGGCCTAGCCACGTAGTAGGATTATAGGCTTGGGAATCAAGTACTGGAGCAGTTGTCAGTCTGGGACAGAGACATGGGGGACAAGAGGGTTTGCAAGTTGTTGACTTGGTGATCCAGAAGGTCCAGATCTGAAGGGACTTTGGAATCTGGGATTTGGCTACTGGTAAGGCTGTAGTCTGGAGTCTATGCAGTCTCTGCAAACCAGAGAGGCTGTTTTGCATGCCCCTCCATGAGGCAACCAAAGACGACCAGTGGATTAAGAGGCCAGCTACCAGGTAAACTGGGTGTCTATAAACCAGTTACTGTAGAGGTCCTTAGGGCACATGACAGTGCGTGTGTATATGTGTACATAAGTCTGAGTACCCCCCTGTGTCCCCAGGAGCTCACATGCGAGGTGCCACGAAATGGGGAGACCAAGCATCCAGGGCTGGCTACTGGATGTGTATGTCTCAGGCCAGCTACTGGAGGATTCAGGTAGCATGTATGTAAACATAATTCTCCACTAACAGGTTATCATCCTGATCAGAGAGAGATGGGATCAGGCTGAGGTCATCAGTGATGTTTGCATTTCTGTGAGTGAAGTGCTATGTCTGTGCTGCTCTGTGTATCTGGTCATGTGTAGGTGCACCATGAATTATGGTGCCCAGCCTCACTACCTGCGGGACCTAGGGGCATAGAGCTGTGGCAACCTCACCTCCACTGGGCTACAGATTCAACAACTCCTAACAACTGGCCTAATGTTTTTTGCTTACGCAGGCATTACAATTTACCTTGGATTTGTAATAAGAGAGAAACAAGGAATAACACCACACTGATTTGAGAGAAACTTTTTTAAAGCCCTTTTAAACACTGCTTTGTATTCTTACAAAATTTTTAATATATTACAACTATAAAACATGGTCAGGGTGACTTTAGCTCTCTCTTAAAGAAGGGGAGAAAGCACACGGCTTGCTGCTGGAAATGACCTGTGAAGCAGAACCCGGCTACAGCTCCTGCTCACCCATTTGTTCATCCGTTTCCTTTCCTTATGTAATTCATACGCATGTTTTCTGGCATTCAAATACACTTATGGTGCTGGAAAGCGTTGAGGATATTTTTCTTGGGCTAAGGTCTGAAATTAGCAGACAGGGCATGCTGGCTATTCAAGACTACGGAAGTGGCACACTAGTAATTGATGAAAACAGATAGAAATAAAAATTAATATCACTGTTATCTGAGCTGGTCTCTCCTTACACTCAAAAATTAGGTAGAAAACAAAATTCTCTTTCATTTTCTTCCCAAACTCTCCCATCAGAGGTAAAAAACACAAGAGCTGAACTGTTTTCAGTGTCATTCCATCATTCTTTAAACTCTGTCCATAACAAATTCTTCATGCCTTATTAAACTGCTCAGAGCGATATGTTCTTAACACAGTTATTACAAAACTCTCCAGACAACATTTCAGCTGGAATAGAACAACATCAGTATACAGAAAGGGTGGAATTTTCTTCACCGATTAAACACCTAAATCTGGTGTCTGCCCTTGGGTGACATGAGCTAGGGTATCTGCTTTGTTACAGGCAATGGAGAGCTTTTCTGAAGCTGTTACACTCAGAACATCCATGCAGCTATCAGCATTATGTGCTGTTAACTGTACATCTAAGTGGTGCTATATATGCATCAGCCTATTTTTGATCCTTTTACTCTTTACCTGATAGCATATATGCCCTAAAAATAAGAGAAAATGTATTTGTTTGGTAGCAGCTTCACCATTACACATTTGCTGTTCAGATCTTTTAAACACACTTTTTTTTTCTGTTTCCTATCTCTCTTAACCACAGATACAAGCTGCTGTTTTTTTTCTCTGGAACTAAATGCTTTGAGTTCTTTTTACAATTTTTTGATCCTACACTAGTTTTACACCAGTATCATTCAATTTCTTAGCTAGAGTAAACTGAGAAATTAAGCAGGATGACAGTCAGGCCCAAGGCTGTAGTGTTCACTGGTGCATCTCTCTTTGCTGGATGCAGGGACTGCATAACTCTGATTTCACATTAGACTCATGAGATTTATATAAGCACGGTTTTGATTTGTGTGCCATGAACTTCTACAATTTCCTTAATCAGGCACAGAACAGATTTTGCATTTTGCATCAAAGAGCCTGCAAATTTTCATAATGGTTTCTTAAGTTGTAGAAACAAAAAAATGAAAAATCTTTCCATATTTTTCAGTCTTGTTCTTTTGTTTGTGTCCTCGTGCTCAGGCAGAGAAGTTTTAAAATTTATCCATTTTCCAATTTCTGCTACCCAAACATAAGTTCATAACTCCATACCATGTATATTCTGTCACATTCAGCATATGATTTTATGATTATGATCTCCAGATTTAAGCAAGTCTGTAGGTTTATTTTTCATGTTTACCAAAATTTTGTACAGACACCATCTTCACATGTCAGCTCCAATGACTGGGGAAAAAATGGCAAAATACCAGTAAGAAGTCTATTTGTGCTGTTTCGTAGACTTAAAGGCTAATAAATAACCTTGATTTATCAGGTTAACACAGTGTTGTAGATTAATACTTATGGGAAAACATTTAATGGATAATTTCATAAGCAAGATAATTTCTGTGGTTGGTTTTAATTTTGCTGTTCTTCCTAGCTGAGATGTCCCTCCTTGAGTTGTCAGTTGGCTAAAGCCACACAAGAAGTCTCCAGAAGAGTCAAGAATAGAACAATAATCTCTGAGTCCTTTTCCTCTGCTTTACAAATATTCTGATATATGTGAAACCTGGCTTTCAAGTTGCTTCCCTGCTCTATCTATACATTTTCTGAATACTTTTATTATTTCTTGGCTTGCTTGCTGCCTTGTTGTTGTTGTTTTAAAATTTCACCAGCTGACATTGAGTACTTGTCAGGGTCATGATCTAACAATGTCACTTTTTATTTTTTAGCTGAGAGACTCTTTTTTTTTCTTCTTCTGGGGCAGATATTGGTTATGGAATAATTCAGTTCATGACAATATTACCTTCATCATTTCTTTGACATTTCCATCTGCATTTGTGAGGCATCCAAGAATTCATGCCAGTTGTGTTCATTGCACGAGGATTTTGGCGTCAAAACCACTGATGACACATTATTTTTTTTTTTGGATAAAAAAAAAATTAGACAGTTTGTCAGTAGGCTTCTTTTTTCTTCTTTTCAGTTCTGACTGTCAACCCATAATATCATCAAAGTGGCTAGGTCTGTTGAGGATTGAGTACAGAGAGAAATAAGTCAAGAAGCTTCAGAGGAAGAAAAAGAAATGGCACAGAGCTGTCCAGTCCAATAGACTAGGCTGGAAGTGTAGAGAAGAGGAAGCTAATTATATTCCCAAGTAGAAGAAAGGAGGAATGGGTCACAGTCTGGGAGATGGGGCACTTCCCTTCCCTTGCCTTTGTAATCTGAAGTCTATGGGGACAGCACAACAGCAGAGTTGGATTCCAAGTAACTGTGTTTATTAAATATTTGTAAATGCCCTTTGCTGAGGTTTCTGACTCTAGGCACTTCTGTTTGGCTGCCAACAGAGATAGCTGACTACGAGGATTATACAATATTTAAAGCTGTATTGCCAAATTCCTGTTCACCACTTTCTCTATTCCCTCTGAAATGAAGGAGTGTACAAAAATTACAACTGTGTTGCCAGACTATGTTTCAGTGCTTCACAATAAGTAAACCAGGAGATTTCTCTTTGTATGACATACTAAAGCCTTTATCAGAGTATCTAGAAAGAGTATCTATAATAGTATCTCCATTTCCTTCTGTAGGTGTATTGACAGTCTTTCCTGCTCAGTAGCAGCTAAATAGCTCAGCAATTACATTCTCAAGGTGGGTATAATCTTCATGGTCCTTTGTGGTGTCCCCAATACTTATTTGTTTTGTAGGAACAAACTGCTGTGAGATAAAACAATGCATCACACAGAAGCTGAGCCATGGTAAGATTTTATTAGCATGTTCTAATGCAGTAACTGTCATAGACTTTCATGAAAGATCGTCAGATTTTTGCATTACCATACAAGTAAAAATTTTTTAAGCTTCTTAAACATCTAAGGTGATGTTCACCTCAAGAAATATACAACGTAGCCATCTATATGGGACTTAGCTTGTTTTAATAATCTCTAAGTGATGGAGTCTCTGATCCAGCACAGTTGATCAGATTTAAAAATTTATAAATTGATTTAATGTATTTGGTCAGCCTAATGTTCCCCTGCAAATATTTTTTTTTTTATTTTCAATAGAAGGGCACCTGTGGAAATTACTTTTCAGGTGGGCTTTCACATTGTCGAGAACTGAAATGAGGTGGCTTAGTGCTGATTTAGCACTCTCCTGGTTGACTCTCTGCTATCTAATTCAAAGCTTTCTTTAAATTAGTAATTTCTTCTGCATAGGACATGCATTTATATGTTCTCAGTACCTCAGTATTATCCAGCATTTATTAAGAATTTCCACATTACATTTTCTTAGAGCAGTTGAATTTTTCAACATTTTCATTTTGAATTATTTTTTTTTAAATCCTTCTGAAGATCTGAATCAGTCTCCATGTTAAGGCTCATTCTTTTCACTTGTAAAAACATGAAAACACGTAAATGACATTTCTCAATTGTTTTCTGAACTAAACAGTTTTAGAGATGTTACAACATACTCCTTTGGGATTTCTGCAAATGAAAGAAACTGAAATTCTTTTGAATTGTCCCTATAATGTGGATGTTGTTTTGAAAAAAAAAAAAAAAGGCATATTTGCATGTGCCCAGTTTCTTGTAGAATCATTTGCCTTGTTGGACAGTATAATGCCTTCTGCCTTTTTCTGTCTACCTGAGACCATTGCTGCTCCTGTTGCATGTTTTGTGGTTGAAGTTTTCCACAATCAATGTTTATTTCTGGATCATCTCACTTTGCATATGACATACTCAGCAGTTCTATGCTTTATCACTCACCCTCCCTTCAAAATGACAATGGATTGCTAATTTTCTGATAATTTTCATGTAATTCTGGTGTTCCATTTTTGTTTCAGATCCATCAGTAGAAGACAGAACAGAATGACCAGTGTTTTCAGAAATCACAATTTCATAGAAATATCAACAGTCACAGCAAATGGTTTGTCTGATCATGTATCAGGGCTTGGTTTTGACAGGGAAGAAGATATAGATTTCAGCTCCCATTACACTAAGAACAATTACCAGCTTTTCTTATCACTGTTAGTTATTGCATACTGTGCCAGTCTCTTGATATAGGAGGAAATCCAGTCCTCAACTAAGCTAGTAAACAAATCTGCATTCTTAAAAAAAATGAATTTTAATCCTTTTTTTTTTTCCCCCCCAATTTATATGGTATGCTGCAGCCTGACGTTTTCATTTCACTGTACTTTTAGTTTGAGACCTGTACTAAGTTCAGTGAACATAAGAAATGTTTTCATTCTGGATTCCAAATAACCACATTTATTAACTACATTCAGATACAGAGATTTGTATTTTAGTTGGGACTTCATCACACATGATGCTTTCCAGTATGGCTATCAAATGACCAAGTTAACATCATCAAGTTAACAACTATGTTATGTAAAAAATCTGGAGGCAGATTATTGACATCCAAATTACTTTGTGGTGGTGTTAGCCACTGATAGCAGGTTATAGATAATACCTCCTTTGAGATCTGGATTAATTTAAATAACGTTCTGGTGTAAAGCTGTCACCTTGCATGTCCAAATATCAGTCAAATAAACTCCAGCTGACCAGCTCTCTAAGTCCTTGGAAACCATAAGCATCAACTATATGGATGATCAACTTTTGCTTGCATGTATGTGTGTGCATTTTTATGTGTGTGCATTTTTATGTGTGTGTGTGAATTGCATTCACTTGCAGCTGTGGAACAGTGGGACATCGAATTGTAAACTAACTTTCAAGGACCCCACTGCAGCTGGAGAGAAAAACATCTTTGGGGTGTATTACTAATGGATTAGGCAAAAGGGGAGAGGCAAAGGCATACCCATATTAGCATCAAAGAAAAGCACCATTGTTCTGTTTAGCAAAAGAGAGGGACAGCAATTCAATCTACTGTTTGTGTAAAGGGAAGAACAGAGGTTATATATCTGGGAATATAGGCAGGAGGTGCAATAGAGAAGAGAGCAGTGGAAGTAGAGGACATCTGTGGAATGGGAGGTGGTATACAAGACAGACAACTTACTGAGTGCTTTTGGTGTCATTTCACCATTATTTATTCCTAGGTAACTCACATCTTATTCAGGTATTCAGTTGGGTATGTTATATGTAAGACAGTATGCTTTCAAGCTGCCTGTGAATTAGTGCAACAAAGTGCAGAGGAACATTTCCAAAGGAAACAAAATGAAACAGAAAACATCTTGTAATCTATACGCTAAAGGCAAAAAGAGTCACAAAGACAACATTGTGTTAGTGTTACCTGTTTCAGTAAAAGGTGAGGCCTTTGGAACTAATAAATATGCTGATGGAAAATGAAACGAATATACAGGAAAAATCTGTCTTCTAATGTCAGAAGTGTGCTAGGGATTTCTAAAACTGATTTCCAAGAGGTATCCTTATAACTGAGAACATTACCATTTACCAGTTTTCATCATTCTCATGAACACATGTTTGATGACATTTAGCAGTTGCAGAACACATAATTGTGTTTGTCCAACATAAAAGATGCTCCTAATCTGCATTCAATACATCTATGTGCATCCGTAGAAGCCATGGACACTTGACAGGCATAGGCTGACAAAAAAATTGGAAAACTCTCCTAACTATGAAAAGCTGGCTATCTCTAGCCAACAACACTTTCTTCCAAGGAAAAGTTTAGCGAACTGAATGAATGTTGGGGTACTATGTATTACAAAGCCTATTGAGTTGTTTCATGTCACATGGCATGAGTTCCGGGAACCAAGTCCACATGCATTTGGGCAGAAAGTGGTCTGCTGATGTGTTGAAAATAAAAAGGGTTGGTCTTGTGCAGATCAGTTGTGTAGCACATTAAAAAAAGCAGCTCTAGTGCTCTTTGGAAATGTTCAACTTCTTCCTTATGCACTGAAGACTGATGCATTCACACACTCCTGGGATTTCTAGCTGTCTGCAGAACATGTATATCTGCCCGTCCTACAGCCCAGCGATCAAGGTGCTTACCTGAAGGAGAGAGGCTGCAGGACAGGGCACACATAGGGATTTGAACCAGAACACCAAACTGAAAAATGAATTTTTCAGTCCTGAGCTAATGAACTCATCTGGCAAATGAGGATAAAGGATGTTAAGTATTATGCGAATACCAAAGCTATTCATATTCCCCCAAAGACAACTTAAACATATACAGGAGACTGACTGAAAGTGATGAAAGCAGGAGCCAGATGCTGGCACCAGAAAATGTCTCTCATCTACTGGTCACTGCAACAAGTTCTATAAAGGGTGGTTACTGACGGAAGGAGCAGAAACATATACCATTTCAACTGGTATTGTACATAGAGATCATTATGTTAGGAGCTGTATAAACACAAAACATACAGTGTCTAGCTACTGAACTCCATCTTGTATATGTGTGTTTGTGGAGCTATATATTTATACATATGTGTTTCTGGAGGTATGTGCAAGTGATAACAGCACAGCTGAAGACTACAACCAAAAAGAGACTACAAGGTAATGAGACAACTATGACAAATGAGATAACTGTTTAAGACAAACCACACCAGCCCCCTAACTGTTGATGGTTTTATTTGTTACCTGAACATAAAGGTTCTGATGATGTGTATAATGTACTGCAGTAATCCACATCTGAAAGAGGATCGTATTTTCCTTGTCCATTAGAACCAGAAAATAACCTCATCCCTGTTGTGAGCAGATGAGGGACTTTTCTATGTGGACCATAAAAAATATGGCTGATATTAACATATGGATTTTTCTATTATCTTTCTTCAAACATCCTTGTTCTTCAATCCTTTTTAGCAAAATGCAAGATACTTACCTATCTACTGCCTTGTATCTGCTGTCAAGAATTATTTTACTTACAGAGATTTGAAAATGAATGCATAAGAGAAGCTGTGTCATAATTCGACTCTGTCAAATAACAGGGCACAAGTGGTACGTGCCATCAAGGATGGGGAATTTTTCTGTGTGCTGTTTTGCACACTGCATTAATTCAACTAATTGAATTTTCAGAGTTTTCTTATGCTAACAGAGAAATGTGAAAACACACTGCCTAATGAATAGAAAGACTACACATTTTAGCAACTCATTGACTTTTACAATTCATACTAAATTTATTTCAAATTTTAAAGTTAAAACCTTTTAAGCAATTAAAAATATTGAAGGCTTTTTTTAAATAAAACCAGTTTCAGCAGTGTAAGCAAAGTTAACCAGAGTTCTTAGGTTTCAACTGGTATTTGTTGTACCACAGCAAACAATTCAAGGTAAATGAATGACCTAGATAACTAAATCACTGCTAGTCATTAAAAAGGAAAGAACAAAGGACTGCAAGCTAAAAGGGAAAGGGAGGGTGAAACAAAGAAAAGAAAGAGAAAATATTTTTAAAAAGAAGGAATAAATGCCAGCCAAATGTTGTGTTGTGTGTACTAGACATATCCTATTTTTTACAGTTTTTTGTCTTTTTATCTGGTTTATCACTACATGAGTCACTTTACTCAAACCTTTGTTTTCAAATGTCCTTAACTTTATCTTGCTTTTGTCCTGAAATTGGAATGTTCCTATTTCACGTGACAAAGTTTCTGTTTTGTGATAGTCTATTACTTGGCTGTGGGCAATTTTTGTCCTTCTAATTTAAAAATATTATTTTCCTTCTACCCCTACCATCCTGAGGCAGTTGGTCTAGCTATATGGTTAAAGTTGTCATTCACCTCTGAATCAAAATATCAGTGAGAAAATAAAGTACTTTCTGTATTGACTTTACAGGCCAGAAAGAAAAGATGACAGTAAGGGAAGCATCAGTCAGAGATAACATTTGTGTCCATGGCTGTCATAAAAAAATGTCTTTATATAACCAGAAAAAGAGCAGGTCCTTCAGTAGAGTTGGCTGAATAATTCATTGTGAATAAATTATCCAGCAGATGTACTCCCCACACATTGCTTTTTGTTTGTTTGTTTGTAAATGGTTTGTGAACAGACCTTTTCTTTTGCTAATGTATTCCTTATTCGAAAATATTCACCAGAGTCCTTGTGCAAATCAGAGATGCTTCCAGAAAGGTATTTTCAGAAAGTGTCAGCATTCTGGGTCAGGCACATCAGTGTCCTGTTGTAGCCATAGTCACTATAAAAAAATTAGAGTAAAAGGAAATAACATATCCTTCTCATTAAGATCCTTCTCTGAGTAAACTCTTACTGATTGTGAAAATTATTATTCTTTTTAATTTAAAACTTCAGTGAGGGAGACTGCATCAAGGTTCCTTTGCAAAAGAGTGTGTATATCTATTTACTAAGAATGTGCCAAGTTACTTTTGACTCCCTGTGGCTATGATTTCCTCTGTTTAGTTCTACCACAGTAGGTAGACTTGCTTTTCCTGTTAAATTTGCTACCTGGCCCATTTTCCTGTTGTGGACAGTCATAGCATAGACATAGCTTTCATGACGGTCACTCAGTCATGCACAATGAGAGGATTCCTCAATGGGTCATCTAAAATATTGCTGGTATCAGATGAACCTGTGCAACTCCTAGCATCTGTTGAACTATTTTTAAAATCCTCCACTGGTGAGGACTCCACAGTCTTTCTAGTCAAGCTGTTCTTTACCATTACAAAGTTGGTTTTGACATCTAATTTCAGTCCTTCCTACTGTTAAGGCCATTCATTCTCATCTTTTGTCACTGGGCACAGTGAGTAAATTATTGCCTATTTCATTTCTGAAGCTTTTTACATACACCAGCCTTCACTCTTTCAGTTTCCCTTAATTTAAACAGCTTGAATCTTTCATTCTTTTTTCATTGTTTCTCTTTGTAGATCTCTTATCTTTCCTTTCACTGTTCCCTGTTCTCCCTCTGATGTGGTTCATGAAGTATCTTGACCAGCGCTGGACACAGTACACCAGCTGAGACCCTACAAAGTGGTGTAAAGCTGAAAGATTTGTTCCTATTTTTTTCAAACTATATTCCACTTACACATCTCAGTATGATGTTTGCCATCTTCAGAACAGCGTGATATTTTTGATCATGTTCAGACTGTAGTCTAGTCTAGCCCTTGGATCGCTTTCCAAAAACTGCTATCTAGCCAGCTGTTCCCCATCCTGTGCTTGTAAAGTTGATTATTTCTGCCTATTTGTAATACCTCGCACTTGTCCCTGTTGGATTCAGCCCGGTTTTCCAAGACCTTTTCTCTAATTTACCACGATCATGCCAAATTCTAGGTATGTCTCCTATATATTTCAGATATTCTCAGTTTCATTTCACATGTAGATTTAATAATCCGTTTGTGTTTGTTTGTTTGATTGTTTTGTTTGTGGTTTTTATTGTTATTTTATTAGCTCTCTGTTCTACTATACATATCATTAAAAGATATATTGAAAGGGCTCATAATCTGGGCAGACCCTTTATGGATATCTGTAAATCTTCCATGTGTGATTCTTTTCTCTTTTCCAAGTAAACAAGCCATACCATATTTAGTCTCCTCCTCTTAAGTCCCTCCTCAAGTGGAAGCATTAGAAGAAAAATGAACTTAGTATCATTTTATATGGAATCAATGATTTGTCTTCAACTTCTGTGATACATTTTCAGCTCTATGAGATCCTTTTTTTTTTTTTTTTTGAGGGGGTGGGAGGGGGAAGTAGGCTGTAAAGAGCACTGTAGGTGTGCTTGTAATGATTACATATTAGGTAATCCAGCTTCCTATTTCATTCCTAATAAATCCTCACATATGTTAATATTTGTGTACCGTTTGGTGCATTGGTTCTTAGAGAACTATCACAATGATTCTTTGTCGATAATAATTCATTTAGACCTCCATTTACTCAGTTACATCACTGGATGCTGTTTACTTTGTTGTCTGCTGTTGTCCTTGAATCTCACTGATAAATCCAAGTCCAAGCTACAGCAAGAGACAGCTGCACAGCTCAGATAGCCTTCTAGGAAGTTATACAGTAAAAAATTATGCTTCTTGTTCTGAAAATACCAAATAAAAGCTATTTCTCTCCCTTCCTCTCCCTTTCTCACATACTCAAAATCATAGTTTATTACAATGAAATTACTAAATTTTTAAAAGGAAAATAATAAAAATTAATATTGTGTAACAACAAAGTTAGTTTTCTGGATACGAGAAAGTTCCTCCCAATATTTCTAAAAAACAGAAACCATCTTCAAGTTCAGTCACTCTGTTCGATCAGATTAAATGTACATTTAGAATGAGATTTTTTTTTTCCTTTTTACACATTTTGTTTGGATCTTGTCTGTCCTGAAGGTTGCAAGCTGAGTGGTGCCTGTCATGCACGGGAAACACAAAGATATACCGTATAATCGGTGCACTTTAAAATCTAACACTGACTAGTTATGGAGTAAAATTAAAAAGAACTGTAGGAGTGGTGGAGGCAAAATGCCACTACTGCTCAACAGTTGAGGGTAAGGTACTACTTTCTGGAATAAGCTGGGACATGTAGCTAAACTCCTAAAAGTAGCAAAAGTTTTGCATTATCATTGTGGAGTGTTTATGGTAGGTAACTAATGTTCATTACAAAAAGCACAAAAAATTGTTGAAATATGTGAAAAGTATTATCCCTCTACATTAACTTTTTCAAACAAGCTGTATACCTGCAAATGTTTGCATCTTTTGTCTTTTCCTTTAATAACCTTCATAGTAGATTGCCGTATTTGCAGAGTGACTGAAAATATATTTGGTTCTTTTTTGAAATCAATAATGGGCTTACATTACTGGTACAGATTTACAATGTCGTGGTTTGGCCGTAGATGGAAACAAAGGACCACGTGGCAGTCACTTGTACAAATCAGAGTCCCCCACCAGCGGCGTGGCCGGGAGGGGAAAAATTGAAACTGAAACTCGTGGGTTGAGACAAAGGTAATTTTAACAAAACAGCACAGGCCACAGAAAATAACAATAACACAGACAAAGGAGTATACAACCGCGATCCCGCCGCTTGCCGAAGCACCCGGAGC
>BJBW01015450.1:0-19614 GCA_004320125.1 Scolopax mira
CTTCAGTCTTTCATCGCTAGTTAGGACTTAAGGATTTCCCTTTCCTTCCTGAGAATCTGATTTCAAATAAGATAGCAACTGGTCACACTTCAACACAATTATACAAGAGTGGAAGGAAGGAACACTGAGGAAATCCTTGTCTGGTTGAAGCAAGCAAATAATGGTGGAGCCAGCATTTAGGGTTCTCATATCCATAAGATAAGAAGTCTCTGGTTATGTACATGTCCCTGAATTTAGATGACTCTCCAAAGCCATTCAGTGTGTACGGGTTTGCTATTTTATGGGAAACAAATATGATTGAATAAAGACAAAATTGGTCAGATACCCAAAAGTAGTATTTTAAAGATCCCTATAGGCAGATGTTCTCCCATGTAAATCTTCATTCCAGCAATACACGTCACTATATACACACTGAGTCAAGAAATAGTCTCAGTTATTTTTCTCTGCTCTTCCATAAGGAACCAAACTGAAGTCAGCAAGATCCAGCATAGATGCCAGAATTACTCACAAAGAATAAATTTAAAAACAGAATCAGGGCCTAAGGACATTAACTTAGTTCAGAGAAGAACAAAAAGTCATCAGCAAAGTATCACCTTAAAAGAATGTTAAGTAAGCAATTAGGTTAGTGGGGTTCTGGTTTCTTGCCTTAAACCAGTAAATGATTTATTACTGCCAGGACATATATTTTTCTTGGTGGAATACCTTAAAAAGTAAAATGAGACAGCATTAAAAAAAAAAAAAATCCCAAACCAACCAGACAAAAAAACCCTACCCACAAGCTCCACTATCCTACTCTAAGAGTGTTTCAAAGAAAAGCAGATAAACTGTAACCTCTAATGTAGAGTTCTGAGGGTTGATTCATTCTAAACATGTGACAGAGACACATCAATGTTAGCTAGAAAAGAAGTGGTACCTATTTGACCTTCTATCCCTTCTTACCCCAACTCCTCCCCTCCCAGCAATTATTACTGTGAATTAACATTGTTTAAAAAGATGATGGTGAAGTCCTTCCTCTGGTTGTCTTCTGTATTTTTTTCCAGTTGTTTTTCCAGTTTTTAAACATCTAAAATGTTATTTCTGCAACTCAGAATTTAAAAGCATTACTGTTATAACTTGCATGTAATTAACAAGCAATGCAAGCACTAACGATCAGATAGTATAATTCAAAGTCATCATTCCTTCCCTTTCGCCAAAAACGTATGTTCTATATCGGTCAGATGAAAGACACCCACCAAGTAAATTTTAGTCAAGGAGACATCAGAGCAAGATTAAGGTCACAGGTACATTGTACAGGCATCACAAACAGAACTGCAGAGGTCCCAAGGACCAGCCCCCTCTTGCTGAGGCCAAATACACCCAAAAGACCTACCAGATCCCTTACATCTCTTTAATATATGGCTGCAGGAATAACAACGGCATCTTCAGAAAAACACCCGCTGTCCACATGACATAAAAATGAGACTTGTGGATGTATTACGTTAGAAAGCTCCAGATTTCTCTCCTTCTATCACTCAAGAAGTAATAATAACAACAACAACAAAAAGAAGTCTTGCATTAACTTCTAATTTACTGAAAAGAGAAAACAGGATGGGACAACGCACCTATAACCCATCTGCTGGGATGGGGTAATCCCATGAAAAGCTGGCCAAGATGACCTTTTGATGTCCCTTCCAACCTGGGCTATTCTATGATTCTAACTTTCTTTTATCATGACAGTCAACATCACCTCCAACTACAGATGCTAAATGAAGCAATGCCTACCTGCTCCCCTCTCTTCTGGCTGGGGTTAGCATCAGCTACCCACAGCATCTCCGGGATCCCAGGTGACTTTCCCAGTGGTTAGACTGGGCCCCCTAACCATGCTTCTGAGACTTTTTCAGGGACATACTCCACTCAGCAAGCTGCTCCAAGGAAGCACATGCAACAGCACAGCCTCTCCCACCAAGGCTTGTGTTTTGCTCTTTTCTGAGGGAATGAGGGTCACCTCATACACCAAAAAACATAATAACAAACAACTCTGGCTTTAGCACAGGCACTTCTGCCTCCATTCATGCTCCCTCCTGGCGATTACCATCGGGTCCAGTAACCTCCAGCTACAAGAACTGTTTGTTCTGATGAACACCATTAGACTTGTTTGTTCTCTTGTCTCACCTTCAGTTGAGATCAGGCAGTGCTTTCAGAAAAGCACTGATATAACTGCCTGCAAGCACTGCCTGACCCCAATTTCAGTCTGACGAAATTCATCCCCGAGCAGAATTGTTAACACGAATCGTTAGAGGATATACTACCTCTCCAGAGGTGTTGTGAGAGGAAGCCATTACACGTACTCCCATTTCTTGTTATTTTTGTGTCATTTAAAAATAGATAACGAGATAATAAAAGAACCTATGTCCATACCACAGCTGGATATTTCATTGTTCCCTACTGGAAAGGGGTCTTCCAACTTGCCAGAACAAAACCAGGCACCTGTCAGGAGCTCCCCAGCAAGGCAGTTATTTCAGTTTGGCACACTATTCTATTATTTTTACCCATCACACATCTTCCTACCTCCCTGAAGCAACCAGACTTCCTAACTCGCTGGTTCACACAGGGGAGAGGAGGGCAGTCGGCTTAGCAGGGGGTTGGGGGGGGTCTCTCCAGCACACCCCTTTCCCTCTCCAGTGTGCTCTGGCCTGTGCAGGGCTCGTAGGGCCCAATACACCCAGACGGCACCTGTCACTCCTCACCCAACCGTGCTTATTTCAGTGCTGCTCCTTCCCTAAGGAATAACCAAATAAACCTTTTCCCCGGTCACCCCTGGCTTGGCGCTACGACCTTTCCAGACAGAGAAAAAAGGTACCGGAAGGCTGGGCCGGGCTTAGGAAGGAGGTAGCCCTATGGCGAGGGCAGGCCCGGCCCGCCGGGGGGCATGGGGAAGATGAGACGCGCCGCCCGCTCCGGGACCGCCCTGGATTTTGCTCCCGAGGAGCCACGTCCCCGCGGTGACAAAGCCCGGCCTGACCGCTGCCACCTCCCCTCCACCGGAGGCCGCGACAGACCGGCGGGCCCAGCGCGGAGCCCACCCCGACCCCTCAGCACCAGCCCGCCTCAGGCCGCCCGCCTCAGGCCGCAGCGAGCCTCCCCCCCAGCAAAACCCTCAGGGCGAGGGAGACCCCACCGAGGCCACGCACCGTGTAGAGCAGGTTGAGGGCGCAGAGGCAGTTCTTGGAGCAGGCGAAGCCCCCGCACACCATCGCGCCGCCGCGGCCGTTACACCCGTTACCGCCGAGGAACCGCGCGGCTGCGGCGGCGGCAGCAGGATAAGGACAAGGAGGAGGCCCGACACCGCCCCGCCCCTCCGGCCGCCAGCGCGCGGGCGCGGCCGCAGCAGGTGAGCGGCGCCCGCAGCCCGCCGCCGCGCCCGCTGATTGGTCGCTTAGGGGCGCAAAGGTAAAAATATGCAAATGAGGTGGGGATCGCGGCGGGGGGGGGGCTGGGAGCGGTAATGAGGGTTGCGGCCGCCCGTTCGTTCCCTCACCCGTTACCGGCGGCACCGCGGGGCGAAATCGGCGCGGCCCGTTCTCCTCCTGGAGGTATCGGCCCCGCAACCTCTTGGGCCCCGCTCTGTGGTTATGTGGGAAGCCGGGGCCCACACGTTGGCTCTGAGGCGGTGGAGGGAGGGAGGGCGGGCGGGCGGCCTACTGTGAGCTGCCCGCCGGGCTCAGGGCACCAGGCCCCGGGGCTGACAGGCGGCCCTGGGTGGCTCCCGGCTTTGTCCCCTGCCGGGGAGCGGGGAACGTGCCGGGGCCTCACTTAGGGGTGACGGGGGGAGGTTTGGTGTCTCCTGGGCCATGTTGTTGTTGGGGAAGTGAGGATACGTAATATGTACTCAGTGACCTGTGTCGTCGAAGGGATTTACTTTTCCAGGGCGTTAAACTGTTGGCAGTACTGCTACAGTTTTACTAGCTGTTAATCCATATTTTTATATTTTTTTAAATTGATATTTAAAAACTGTATTAACACTTATGCTTCCGCTGTGCTATTTCTTACGTATTTACATCTCATGTATATTTTTGTAGTTTGAGGGGGAAATATTTTTACTTGCAGGTTGAAGCAAAATCCTTCATCTCTATTGTTAATTTCCTACTAGTACCAAGTTTTTGCTACTGTTTTTTTAATTGTCCCACTTCACTTGTACCCTCCAAAATTCTGCCTTTACAGTCACCGTGTGCTAAACAAGTGACTCTAGCCTAGTTTCTGGGGGCTAGGCTCTGCTGTCTGATGCTTTATACTCAATACATCAAATCTAATAACTGCCAGATACTTCAGCGTGTACATACGTTGTGGGATTAGTGACTCAAGGTATTTTCTTATTTTTTTGCTGGGCTTCACAAAGATCCTCCCTTGGGATGTCTGTAAGGGTCTGTAGTGCATAGTTTCACTTCATCAGGATTTGGTGCCAGAGAAGAAGATGAGATGGTCAGTTCCTAGTAAGCAGAGGAAGCTTCATCTACTGGCTGATGAATTCACAACAATTCTTAATAGGAACTTGTCATCAAAACAATTTAGGAAGGAAATTCCAAAAGCATTTTGTTTTATGTAATTTGGCTGGCCTCTGTCTGCGAAGGGAAGCCGCAGCAGGCTAATCCTTGCCAGCAGTGAGACAGAAAGAGCCTGAACAGCAGCAGGCTTTGTCTTTCCTGGTCTGTCACTCAGATCTTTTTTTTTTTTTTTGAACATTTTTTTCCATGCTCTTTGATATTTAGCCAGAGTTCTGCAATTAAATATATTACACTTTTTTTTTTTCCTCCTGCAATAATAGAGACTCGGTTCTATTTTACAGATGTGTATCTACCTCTCAGCTGCTAGCCAGGCAACAAATTAAAATTCTTCAATATTTGTGGCCACAAATTAAATCTGAATGTTCAACAGCTGCTGAAGCTTTCTATTTGTTTGTTTCTAAACTTGACAAACTATCCCTGCTGCTGGAGCCTTGTGAAGTGACAGCATGAATGAAAAATCTGTTGTGATCTTTTTTTTTCCCTTGCTAATTAAACTGACTTTATGTGGCTCCTTTGGCCTATTGGGAATGCAGATTTACTGACTGGAGCTACTTACTGTCTTTACTGATCTTTTGGGCTCAAGTCTGGCAGAGTGTAAGCCTGGTATAGAGTCACTTGTTTCCGTGCAATTTTACCAGCTGCTTTTAATTTTGTTGTAAAGACTGGTTTAAGAAATTGTTTGATGCCCACTCTATAGGAAGGAGTGTCTTGGATGTATATCCTTTCCTGAACACAAGAAGCCATCAGCATATCAAATGGCTTTTGATGGATTATGTTGCAAGTGCTCACATATAAAGTTACTGGACATTGTTCCTTTGATTATAGTGCTGAATTATTCAATATTATCATTCACTGCCTTTCTTAGAAGATCTCTTTCAGTGTTAATTATTAATAGGTGTACCTCCACTTTCTTAATTAACGCTGGTATTTCTTGTTAAGGGACCCAGCTCCTACAGTCCTTTGTGGGTGAGAAGTTCCTGCTACAGGTTTACTGCTTCAGATTCAGGTAGGCATCTAACTATGACTAATGCAACTTGGTTTGTATCCACCTCTGACCACAAACTCTGGGGCACAGTTCAGCTGGTTTTAATAATCAGGGGCTTCAATTAAGTAAATAGAGCTATGAGGAGTGGAGCTGGGGTCTAGTTCTATTATTTTATTTTTTTTTTTCTCCAGTTCTGGTCACAAGTTACGTAGAGGCTTGGAATAACATGGTTTAGATTTAGAATAATGCTTTTGTTGTTGCAGCATTTGGCTCTGCTGAGTGCTGTAATGTCTGGTAGTGGTCGGGAGTACATCTGCTTCTGTTCCCCATCAGGCTGCAGGACTTCACTTGTATGCTGGCTACGTTGGCTTAATTCTTTTAAATGGCTAATTACAAGTTGTTAGTTATAAAAAGGCTTTCTTGCAGTTGGAGGGAAATCTTTCCTTCTCTTTAGGGAAAGCATATAGTGTTTATTTGATTGCTTTTTTAAAAGATTATTTAAATAGCTGGTCCAAGAGAGGACCCTAAGTATTTGTCTCTTCACCCTTTGTCTCTATAGGACAAATTCTGCACCCCCATCTGTTACATGAATCCTGAGCTGCCAAACAGAACCAAAAGCAGACTATGCCTTTTCCTTTTCTTCCCTCGCTTTTTCTGATGCTTATTCTCCGCTTCCCTGCGCAGTCTTTGTTCTCCTGCCCTTCTTTGGTGTCTTTCAATGGCACTGCTGGCAACAGGAGGAGCTACAAACTGTGCAGTAGTCATTCTTTCATGGGAAACTGCGACGGTGGGAGAGCACACTGGGTGCTTGTAATGCTGCTAATGTGCACTTACAGACAGGATGAAAACTCAGTTCCTGGGGCTGGATGCACACCTGCTTTTTAGTAGTTAGAAGAGCCTCAAATGGAGGGTAGTTTACTCTTAATTTCCCTGACATCAGCTGGGGTCGTTTGGAAGAGGTTTTCTTCATGGGCCCCTCTGCTGAAACACTCCGAATGTGAATTCAGCTTATAGGCAAATCTATTTCTGTAGGCTGTGATCCCACGTTATTTCTCCTGCTTTATGTTATTTATGATGTGCCTGACATCTAAAGGGTTGTGTCACTTCTGAGGCACAAATTTGAAATGGGAAGACTCAAATATATGCAAAGTTCTCTTAAAGTATATACTACTGTGGTAAAAAACAGTGTGACCTGTTTTTCTTACTCTCTGCTATTACGGATTGTCTAAAATGTTGTGAATGAAACATTGTTTGCATAAATTTATTTGTATTGCTTCATTTTTCCCAGGTTTATAATAAGCCATTGACAGCACTTTCAGTAGTTTCACTCTGTGTCTTATAGAATCATTTCTCTTCCCTTGTTGTTTGTCTAAAATCTCTCACGCACATCAAAATTGGGGAGGGGAAGAGCAGGACTAAAGAAGCCAGGTATTTCCAGGAATAGGAGTGCCACTTGCAATCTTGTACTCCGTAATCATTAAATTTAGACTTTAATTTGACTTATTGTTCTTAATTGTATAAGCAAAATACTTGTGTGAGCAGGAAAAATAAACATAATGAGTCTAAATTGTACAAACTCCATTGTAAGACAATCAGGTGTGTTAAAAGCATTGCTAATGATGAAACTTGGGATACACCTTGCAACATTTAGTTCTCTGGCTATGTTTGTCTTGGTATTTCTGCGTGTGGTGGTGGTTTTTTTATGTCTAGCATCAGTCTTTTTGCTTCCTTTAAGGCACCATAGGAAAACTATAAAAACAGTGCTGAAAATCAGTAATATATTATTTGTCCCTGATGCAGCATCTAGGGATTTTCTCATTTTCCTTTTATATATGCAAAAAGGTCCCATAGGATTGTTTTTAAAGCTTATTGCACCTGCTGTCTGTCTAGACTGTTTTCAAAGGATTTTGTATCCAGTTGACATTTTTAAATGATAGTGTTGAGGTGCACAGTGAACATGCACAAGGTTTGAACTGGCATAACTTGGAGTAAATAAAGAGCTTATCCTGCCTTAGCACTTGAGCATTAAAGCATGTTTGTGTGCTTGGGCCAGTAAGCGTGTCTGAAGTTTGATGATAGCTGTAGGATCTGCGTTAGGGTCAACAAAGTCTGTGAAATATAATGTTATGAACAAACGTGTCTCTCCCTGGAAAGCAAAGGTTCCAATGTCCAGTCATTTCTTGTGTCACTGAAGAGGGAAATGTGAGGCATCTTGGTCACCTGAACTGCCTCACTATTCAGTCATCTCAATCCATCACCTTAGTTATTAATAATGCAGGAGATAGAATATATGGAGTCAATAAAACATATGCTTAATGTTAGCTGCAGTAACAGTCAAGATTTTTTTGGTTTTTTTTAAAGCTTAATTCAGCGCTACTGTCCCGTGGACATTCCCCAGTTATTTACTGCCTTGCTTGGTAATGAACTGGCTGTGCCACGGTGTATGCAGACAGTCATGAATCTCTTTCCACTTCCTGGAACAACACCAGTTTCCCAGCAGGGCTATTGTTCTTGTGCCATTTCACCTCCAACCCTAAAGAAGCCCTTTCTGGTACGGGGCAGTGAGGAACAGTGCAGCTGCTCCACGGGGCTTTGCTGTTTTATGGGAAGACACAGAAGGTGGTGTGGTGGTGTTTCACCACCACGATGATCGTTCTGGGAGAGACAATCCTGGCCTACAGAATAAACTTACCCCCCTGTTGTTTGGAGCAGCAGTTCTCTGCAGAAGAGGAAAAAAAAAAAGTAGAAAACTGTTTGAGGTTTTTATTGATTTATTTTTTAGCAAAGCAGAATTCTAGATTGAGAAAGATGGCCTGTTTTCCTGTCCTAATTTCCCTAAGTAGAGTGGCTAGAGCAAGCCACAACTAGGTCAGAAATCAGCTCATCCAAAAGCACAAAGACATAACAAACGTTCAGTTTAATAAATCTAACAAGTGGTTTCAAATGACTACTAATGAAATAACGGCTCATTCTTCTTTGCTCTTATACAGATGCTGAATGTATTCTTTGAGAAATCAACTTTCTGACCAAAATCAACATGGTTCTTGGATCAAGCCTAGAAAGTTAAATCGCTTTTAGAAAACAACCTAGAAGAGACTCTTTTCAAGCAAAACCAGCTCCAGGCAAGCATGAAGCCACTGTTCTGGGAGGAGTGGCTCTGGATGTCCAGCCTCTCTTTTTAAGCCATTCTTTATAATTCCTGAGGGATCTCCCATGCAGTGGGTGAAAATAACCTTGGAGTATAACAATAGCATGTCTACTTGTTAATTCAGTTTATGCCCATGGCTTTTGAATTGTCCCATGAATAGCACTTGCCAGACAAAGGATAGACTTGGTGAAGTTTGTCCCTCTAATGTTTATAGATGGGGGGGGAGGGAACCAACAAAGAACTAAAATAGCACCAGGACCCTGACTTTAGAGGGGAAAGTGTATTTCAGGGGTCAGCCTTTTAAAAATAGGAAAAGAGGCAAATATTCATTTTATAGGTTCAGAAGCTAGTTCTTGGGATTTTCTTAAGATCTTATCCTAATTGTTAAAATCGCCTTTCAGCACATTTAAAATCCATTTTGAATTAAGCTGATACTGGATTAGGATAAGGAGAGTTTGTTGCATCTAATTTACTAAAGAAACAGCTGGAGGCTGGAAATAGCAGTATAATGATATTTTGAATAGCAGTACGTGAAAGGCTTGACCCAAAGCCCTGTCCTTCTGTTCAAGACCAGAACTGGGAATATCCTGGAATTGGGCTGATTTTAGTTAAGTCTGGAAGTCTAGATCCAGAATGCTTCCTGCAGCAAAATCCAAACTGTTTTCTGCTGTTCTGTATGAGGCATTTGCTTGTCTCTCTGGAGAGGTGAGAGCTGCTGGGAAGGTGGCCAGTGTTTGTCATACCCTATTCTCACAAGGGGTAAACTGTTCTTCAGGTCTGAGATAAAACCAGCAGTAAATAGAAGTTAAGATAATAATTCTGTGATTAACAGGACATGTTAATGCCTGTGGACTAACAGTGGGGTGTAAGCAGTATAAGAGTAAATCGTTTTCAAATTAATTGCAGTTTTTATTGGTCTTATGCCTGCTGCAGGTTCTCATTACTGTTACATCCCAAAGATTCAAGTGGAAACGAAAAGGTTCAAGTGGAAACAATCACCACTTGGTTTTGGTTTGAAGCCAACAGCAGCTTTGGTCAGAGAGTTGTTCAGTCAAGTTTTGAACATCTCTGAGGATGCAGGGCCACAGCCTGTCAGGCAACTTGTTCCAGTGCTTGAGCACCCTCACTGTGAAGGCTTTGCCGTTATCAGAATTAACCTTGTTGCAACCTGGGGCCATTGCTTTGTTCTTTTGCTGTGTCGTTCCAAGTTTGGGTCTGTTTGACTCCTTTTAGAGAGTGGAAGACTGCAGTCAGATCCGCCCCCAGCCTTCTTGTATCTGGGTTAAATAAACACACTTCCATCATCATTCCTCTGTCATGTCAGAGCATTACATTTTTCCCAGTGGTCATGATGTCACGAGCTGGTATTTTTCTTTGACTTCCTGTTAAACTGGGATAGAGCACTAGGCAGAGAATAAAGATATTTGGTCCAAATCAGCAATCCCCAGATGAAAGAAATTCACAGGGAGAAAGACAGATTGGCAGATTTTGTTTGTTTCTGTTGTTTGTTTCTGTGGTTTCATACACAATCAGTATGTGTGGCTTATCTGTAGTAAAGTTGGGTCCTGTGATGATGATCTGTGATCTTCCAGAAATGGAAGAACTTAGTTGTGAGCAAAACCTTGAAAATATGAGTAGTGAATGGCTCAAAATTCATAAATTACGTTTAAAAACTCCAATTTCTTTCCCAATACCAAATCTTCAACCAGCGTCATTCCTAATTTAGACACCTGACATACATTTTGAAGCAGTTGGTTCAGTGGTAATGCTCTGTGCCCCGAGCAATTAATTTATCTTTAAAATATCTCATTATTAGAACAGCCTGGCTTCTTTTCTTGCAAAGAGGAGACTCTTTATGTTCCTGTAGTCTTCTTGCAAGTAGGTGGCACAGACGGTGGAATAGGAACCTACTAACTAGGAAATAGAAGAAACAAACCTTGGTACTTGGAGTGTTGGGTGATACTCAGTTTGACAGCAAAACCCTAAAATCTCGTGCTAATTACAAATTTACTGCTTTGCTCTTGAGCTATATGTCCAGCTCCAGCTGTACCACTGTGAAAATCAGCCCGTTTGTCTGGGTGTGGGGCCATTGAGACCCTGGAACAGGTTGCCCAGAGAAGCTGTGGCTGCTCCATCCCTGGAGGGGTTCAAGGCCAGGCTGGATGGGGCTTGGAGCAACCTGCTCTGGTGGGAGATGATCTCTAAGGTCCCTTCCAACCCAAACCACTCTATGATTCTATGGTTTCTGACCTTATGCCAGATAAGCAATATATAGACACGTATTTAAACGTAGCTTTATATTTTATCCTACAGGTTAGCTCTTTATTGAATCAACTGCCAGTGCTTTCTGCTATCAGTGCTCAAACATCTGCACTGGGGACATCACACAAGCTGCCAGTCAGATACTGATATCTGCAGTGAGTAATCCCTTAAACACACAGAAATTTTCTGTCAGTTGTATTTGCTGGGTACAGTTTCCCTAAAAGAAAGATAAAGGTGATAGGCTTATCTTTCCCCACAGTTTCTTCTCAGAGTCCCAAGACTTGCCTCTTTCTGTCGGCTGGTTTGCCAGCCTGGAATCCTAATTCAGGCTTCACCCTTTTAAAGCTGGGGTTTTTCATGTTTCTAGTTGGTGCTGGTTGAGACAGCTGTCAGTCAAAAATCATTTGATGTGAAGCAATCAGGTGTTAACTTTGGTTTGTTCATTTTTTTTTCTGTGCAGTTGCTTTTTTTCATGCAGTGTACACAGTCAAGGAGAAGAGTGTTCTGCCAGTGTGTAATGCAGTTTCCATTTAATTATGTGCTTTCACATGGGTCAAGAACCCTTGTGGAAGAGAGAACAAGAAGCAAACAGTAAGGCATGAAGGAAGGACACAGAGGGTTTTATGCTGTTCTTTTTTCTTTTTTTAAAAGAATGAGTGAAGAATTAAAAAAATTAGAGAAAATTTGTAGTGACTGTGCTTTACAGAAAGTACACTGAATTCCAAGCAAATGTAAAGGTAAATCTAAAATTAATTCTGCCAAGAATTTTAAATGATGGTGAATTTTCAAATTGAAAATAATTAGTTTACTTGACAGTATGAGCTGGAAAATGTTTTTGACGCCATTTTGTGTGTTACTTCTACCTTCTATGTGTGAATGAGAGATGCCAGCTCTGGAAGCTGCCAGCCTGTCACCACGGGAGTGGCTTTTTTTTTTGGAAGTGTATTGAAGCTTGATGGCCCAGTTTCCCCTGGAGTGGTGGCAGCTGGCAGCGTGCTCCGTGCTGCTCGCCTTGGCGCTGCCACTGAGAGACACAGCAGCTGAGAAAGCTAAGTTGTTTTCTTCTGAGATGACCAGAAGTAGTGAAATTCAGGTCTTTTTTTCCTCTGCTTCTCATTGCTATATCTGTGTTGGGGCTGAAACTCTACTGCTTCATCCCCATAAGTCTCTGCTGTCAGAATTCTTGCAGTGTTTCCAGGTATTTTGATGTCTGCCCCGAGTCATCTGCACCTGAGCCAAGGGACAGGAAGGCTGCAGGTCTGACAGAACAAAGCAGAAGATCCCTCAAAACTACAGGATTTATTCCAAATATGGGGTAAATCCTTAATTGCAGAGACAGTTCTTTTTTTAAGCTGTAAGCTCTATTTTATTTCACATTCTGTGTCAAAGGCACATGCCCTGCACTAACCAAGTGATGTAGGATGCGGGAAATAGAGCAGGTTTGATATTCTTAGTCAATACTTGGGTTTCTTTTTCACAGTGCTTTATCAGATCTATTTAATGTTATTTTAGTGAGCTGGGTGATTTCTGTTTTGTTTTGATTGGTTGGGGTTTTTTTTAATCTGTTGAAGGATGCATTTCTGCACACTACTGCCCAGCACAGCAGTGAAAGATGGCTGGTGAGAGGTGGTTCAATACCTACTTCCAAACTGGAAGGAGTTCCTGTTTCCAGTGCTGCCTCTTGGGGGAATATCTGGGTTTCCAACATATTTGGGGTGGAGGAAGGATCCTTGGGAATTCCAGAATATCTCTAGGTTCTGGATATTTTAAGGGGCTTCTTGTGAGAACAGCTAGTGTGTGTTTCATCATGGAAACAAATTTCCAGTTTAAATTAAATTTAAAGTTCAGGACCACCCACTGCTGCAGGACTTCAACTGGCAGGTTGTTGCTCTACTGTCTCTCTCACATTTATGTTTGTAGAAGAAAGTGCTTTTGTGCTTTTAGGTTCCGAACTATATCCCTTGAGGATACTTCCCTCGATATGGGAAAATGTTGTCCTTTTTAT
The DNA here is from genome assembly GCA_004320125.1 of Scolopax mira. Lineage (NCBI taxonomy): Eukaryota > Metazoa > Chordata > Aves > Charadriiformes > Scolopacidae > Scolopax > Scolopax mira. Next base: position 12,942 of record BJBW01015450.1, read on the forward strand.
TTTTTAAAAAAAAACAACAAACGGAGGATTAATATTCCCAAGAAGTTCACACTTGTCGTCTGTGCCATGTTGATGTTAAAAATTCAGGGTTCCTTTGCAACATCAGCACCACCATGTGTTCCTCTTCAGTCAGTTGTCCATATATGCACTTAGAGCTTTCAGACCCTGTGGAAACCAGTTGGAGTTTCGAGTCATGAGAACCACTCACTTTAGGACTTCTTTGTAGTTATATTCAAATATCTGATTTGTCCACCCTGATTGGTGCTTTTCATCTATTCTGCTCGAGTTTAGTACTGTATTTAGGTGAGTTTGCACACAGGCAGAGCATAAACAAGTGGCCAGTTGCTTTGCTGGTCCTTGAAGGGAGGATTGTGTTATTCAAGTTTAAATAAATCATCCAGAAGTCTGCCTAAATCATTGGAGCTGCATTTTGTCCTTAGAATTCTTCAGTTAAATTCTTCGGTTTCAGGAAGGGCTCTTTAAAAAAAGAGTCATTTCAGTTGCTGTGACAGCCAGTAAATTATAACACAAATGTCATGACATAGATGCTATATAAATCACTAAACTATAACCAGTTGTTATAAAAATATTAAAGCTCACCCACACAAACAAAACTAAGAAAACATGTAAAGGAAACCGTGAATATGCACAAAATGTAGTTGAAAGCTGAAAGAAAAGGAAAGAAAGAGGTAAAGCAGTCTCTGCTTATGGTACCAGGGACCCAAGTGTGCCTGGAAGAGCAGCAGCACGTGAGACAGCAGGACATACGTGCTATTTGGTGCAGGAGTGACAGCACGTGACCTTGATTAATGCAGTTTTTCCAAATTATCTTTCTGTCCTGTTTTTTGTATTCCATCCTTCTCTGGGGACCAGTTCTGAGTACTCCTCTCTCTCTCTCTCAGCGTTTCCAGGTGCTGGCATTTCCCCTGATGAGCTACTGGCCTCTCTAGAGATGGCCTCCCTTCCGAATGTGGCTGCTGTGATGATTTCAGGGCTGGAGGCAGATTTCCCCAAGGAACAGAGGAGCTGTGCCAGCAGATGGGGAAAGGGGAGATCCCCCTTCCTTCCCCCTGGCAGAGGGGCTGTGGAAGGGCAAAGGTCCAGAAGTTGAGCTGAGGGTGTCAAAATGTTTGCTCAGTCTTTTTGGGGCCAACAGGCGAGTGAGAGGTGATCTGTCTGGGAGAAGGAGACTCCGTGTTGGATTTGTTGAATTATACATGTTTTGTGAGGGGAGAGAGAATTCAGGATGTGCTCAGATGGATACAGGATGAGATAGCCTTTGATTAGAAATCATGCTTTGTGGTTTCTTCTGGAACAGCTTTACAGGTCCAGAGGTTTCTGAATTCGTTAATGTTTTAAGCTCAAATGAAAATGCAGGACACCTGAAGTCTGTCAGAGCAAAAAGAAGTATAACATCGTTTCTATTAATCCCAGAATCCTGCTTTCTCAATAAATCCACAGAAAAATGTTTTTATATTCAAAAGGTGGGAAAAGTGTGAACTTCCATGTCTGTCCATACACGCTTCTGTCTCTTGACACAAGAGACATCTCTGGTTGTGGAAATAGAGTCTCATTTCCAGGCTCTTTCAGAAGTTGTCTCTGCATTGGCAAAGGGCCTGGATCACAGGGACAGACAGAGCCAGACTTGATGCAGGAGTGGGCTCACTGCCACATGGTAGATACCATTTCTTCCCAGCTAGAGCAGTGCTGTCTGTGACCCTTGAGCAAAGGTGGAAAAATCTCAGTCTCCTATATTTGAATTTCTTTAGGTCTTCAACACAGCAAAAGAGAGAGATTCTGTGGCATCTTTTAACCTTTTCTTTCACTGTTGTGTCCTACTTACCCTATAAACTCTAAATTATCTGCCTGCACATTTCCCTTTCAAATATCCTTCAGTATCACAGGTACCATCTATTTTCTCTCGGATGGTCTTATTGATGCAAAGTTAACTGCATTTTAGAGCAGTTGTTCTCAATTGGTTTTCATTTTTTCAAGACTGCTGCTTCTCTTTTGGACCAGGAGAAGGACTGATGTACTTGAGATCTTACTGATTTTTCCCAGATAGACTAGGGGCTCTAATAACATAGGGCTGCCTACAAAACCTTGGGTTTGGCTATATCCTTGGATACATCAACAATACTGTTTTGTTATTTCTTCTGGCATAATTTATAGCTGTCAGCATTATGCAAATATCTGCAACAACTTGTAATGATACGGAGAGGGTTATGTTGGCCTGTCAGCAATGCTCCTGAACTCCAGCAGGGAAAAATAAACAGAAAAATCTCAGGCAATTTATGTCCTGAAAGAGACTGCAACACAAATGTATCTTACCATGATTCAGTCATTTGTTCTTTCTGGGTTGAATCTTCTTTTATTTTTTTTTGGTGTGTTTCTAAATCAGAGAAATCTGGTGTTCCTGGGCTGGGTGTGTTTCTTCCTGTTAGTGGAGCTACAGGGCAGTGTGTGGGTTCCCTCCCATAGGGTGAAGGGTGCTGGATGGCAGTTTGGAAGCAGACACTCGAGTCCTCAGCAGAAGTGCTGTGATGAGTGTAGGATGCAGCAGCACTCGTTAACGTTGAACTCTTAAATGAGACACTTGGACTGAGGTCATCGAGTTTTTGGCAGCCTGAAGCCATGGGAGTGACAGATCCAAGTACCAAAATGTTACCTGTCAGTCTGCAGCTGTGTTGTGTTAGCAGTTCCAGCATTGTCCTCTCCTCTCATGCTGGCTGGGAGGAGATGACAGTGGATCTTGGCATGTACAGTCCACCAGCGCCTCTCCAGCGGGTAGGGGAAATGTATGTGTGCAAAACACAGCCATCTGTGTGGTCCTACTTGGTGATGGCCAAGGCTGGCAAGTGCATTTCTCTCTGCATTTGATGATCAGAGGGCTGGAGCACCTCCCCTACGAGGACAGGCTGAGAGAGTTGGTTTTGTTCAGCCTGAAGAAGAGGAGGCTCCAGGGAAACCTTATAGCCCCTTCTGGTACATAAGGGAGCTACAGGAGAGATGGGGAGGGGATCTCTTGATCAGGGAGTGGAGGGATAGGACAAGGGGTAATAGTTTTAAACTGAAAGAGGGGAGATTTAGATTAGATATTAGCAATAAATTCTTTGCTGTGAGGGTGGTGAGACCCTGGAACAGGTTGCCCAGAGAAGCTGTGGCTGCCCCGTCCCTGGAGGGGTTCAAGGCCAGGCTGGATGGGGCTTGGAGCAAACTGGTCTGGTGGGAGGTGTCCCTGCCCAGGGCAGGGGGGTGGAACTCCATGATCTTTATTTAAGGTCCCTTCCAACTCTAACCATTCTGTGATTCTCTCTTGCAGCCCTCATGGCAGAGGCAGTGGGGAAGCAAGCACATACCCTTCATTCTCCTTGTCTGGATCACCTCAGGTGGGTGCTAGGGATGCTGCTCTCCCAGCATGGCCCCTGGTTATTCTTCTCCAGGAAGGTGATGGGAACCTAAAGGAAAGCCTTTGAGATGCCAGAGGAGAACCACTACAATTCCAGCACATCATTGTCTTCTTCTTTGGAACGTGCTGTTCAGACAAACCCAGTGAAGCTGAATCAAATCTGCCACCGTTCTAGGCCTGAACCTGCCTGTTCTGAGGAAGTTCTTCAGAAACCAGAGTTCAGCAACCCCACACCATTTCTGACACTGGAGGTAAGGGATCTGGCCACGTTTTTGTGCTCTCTTTGCTCCTCTTGTCAGTCTCCTGTTGCTTAATGCACAAGCTGTTCTGAAACAAAATCATGTCGCTCAAATACAAGATGCCTCACGCTGCTCGAGGGTGCTTAAATCGACAGCTGGGGCCAAACCAAAAGGAATCTAACCCCAATTTTAATAGCCAGGTGATCAGTTTTGTGTGTTTTTGTAAAGCAGTTGCCCAGCCATTTCTTACAGCAGAGGAGGGGAGAAGGCTGAGTGACTGTTTGTCTGGTTGTCACCTCCGTTACTCCTAGGGAGCAGGGTACATTCCAAGCAGTGATTGCATTCAGGCTGCAATCACTACGTAGGAACAGTGCTGCAAAACATCCTGGCTCTGAGGATTTTTTTTCTCTCCAGCAGGTGGCCCAGCCAGCCTGGTCTTGCCATCCCCATCCATCCCTCCCCAGGTGTGTTTCACCCTGTTTTCTGCAGGGTGTGATCCGAACAGGCACTTTCTAAAATTCAGACTGATTTCAAATAGAGAGAAATGTAGTTTTATATACACCCCTCTGAATATTCTTTAGAAAAGTGCAATTGTGAATTTGAAATGTTTTTAAGCAATAATGGCTCCTTATCGATAAGAACTCGGTGCTGCAGGGATTTCTGTGAAGAGATGCCCCCCGGTCAGTGGTGCCTGGCAAGTTTTATTTTCTGTAATAACAAAGACTGAAATGGAAAACATGGAGCTAATGCATCAGTTCTGCTTTTTAATGTGACTGTCTTTCTGTCTGCTCTTACTGGAAAGACCCACGTGACATAGTTCCCTTTCCAGAGATCAGGACCTGTTAAAAAAACCAAGCCTGTTTGGATGGAGAGCTGGGAGGCAGCAGCACTTGGTTTTCACTTGCTCTTTCCCAGTAAAGCCAGGCACATCCTGAGGTGAGACATTTACAACCATATCATCTGTGGTTTATAGGAGGTGTTGGATTTCTGTAGAAAAATCAGTACTATCTGTCACCTTACTGGCTTCTAATGACAAAACGCACTGCTTCATGAGTTAATTATGCTCCTTCATGCTTGTTCTCTGTCTTTTCTAACCCTCTTTAATCCAGTCACTCATATTTCACATGGACTTAACCCTGTGTTTACAGGGAAGGATGCAGGGTGTTTGAAGTACCATATCCTTAAGGAGAAGATCTCCTGGGGGGAGCTGCTGCTGCGCTGGACCATCCAGGAGGCAGGATTCCAGGGATGCTGATCCTGAAGTGCTGGCTGAGCACTATTCCCACAAGGTTAGACCTTTGGGCAGGGGGTGTGAGATGTCCACGGGTGCACAAACCTGCACCCTGGCCCTGTGTATGCAACATTCCAGGCACGGGGATTGTACACAGGATGGCATCAAGGCACAGGGGGAGTATGGAAGGAAGCAGGATGGGTCTTCAGAAGTTTATATATTCATTTGTGTATTTCAGTCAAATATCTAATTGTAACATCGTGCTGATGTAAGTAAATTTCAGATTTTGCACGTAATGACTTCGTCATGCATGCTTTAAAGCAAATGCTTCTAAAATGAGGTGGTTTCTGATGCAGAATTTAGACACCACCAATAAGTGAGTGCAGCCTGAACTGGGAACAGCCTATTATTCCACTTAGCATTTGCATCCATTTGGTACATTCAAAATGGGGGACTCTGCAGGTTTGTTCCTGCACATTTTATTTGAATTAAAAAATTGAACGAATCAATATTCACTACAGAATCTGTTTAATCTGTCCAAAGTTATACAGAAAGAAAGATTAAACAGTGATCCAAATTAACTATGGATTTTGTGATTTTGTGATTAAGAAGTATGAAGATAAATCTCTTGCCCTTCATAGGTAATTTTCACTTGAAAAATCATAAAACTTTTGGCAAACCAAATTTAGGAAACGATCACACTACCACCACGAAAACTAAGATATAAAAGCCATTTATTCAAAAAAATGTGGTGGTGTCAAATCACATACACAAGCCAATATTGAGCTACAAACACGGACCAAACAGTTCTATAAACAGAAATTGGAGTGTTCATATACCATAGTACCTGAAAAAAGACCGTTAATAAAAAGGAGTCCATATGTATTTCATGTCACTGTTTCTATATGGCTCCTTGCTGTGTGGTGCTGCCTAAGTTAGTGTACAATGAGCCAGAGGTAGAGTCCCAAGTCAAGCATCTAATGCCTCAGGGCTCCGTTAAAAACCGTTATTCTTCTAAACAAAAGGAAAGCCTAACCTCTAGTTTTCTGTGTGACACTGAAGTAAAGCCTCTCTGCTGGAAGAGCAGGGTATTCCCAAGCGTGTTTGAGATAACCCTAGATGGAGCCTGGGCTTTGTGGAACCTTCTCAGTTGTCCTCCCCTTCAGACTCCGACTCTGGAAAGAGAAGTAAAAATGAGTAATTCTGTGAAAATAACAATTCAACACGAAAGTTTTCATTGCACCCAATACTTCCTAGGAAGGGCTGGCAGATTGAGTGGAGTAAGGCAGAAGGAAAGTCACAACTTCAGAAGAGGAAGATCTAACTCTGCCACCCTCCACCGAGCTCTTCTCTCACAGAGCTCTCACTGGAATTTTAACCAGATCCCTATGAACTGTGGAGCCCTGCGAGGTGTATCTGAGCTGATTTAATAAAGCATCAGGGTTATTTCCTCCCTCTTCTCATCCCTGTGAGTAGCCTTGAAATTATTTGCTCTGCAAATATCAATCATCATCATCATCACCCAGCCTATCGAGAACGGCTGTTGCCGACAGCAGGTATGAAATCTCTGCAAACAACAGCTTTGATGATTCGTACAGCACAAGAGAAAAGCAATTTAGAAGTAGCAGGAGGGGAAGTACTGGGCACTGGAGAGGCCCCACCTCAAATACTGTGCCCACTTTTGGGCCCCTTCCCCCAAAAAAGACATTGAGGGGCTGGAGCGGGTCCAGAGAAGGAGAACAAGTCCTGTGAGGGGAGGCTGAGGGAGCTGGGGGTGCTCAGCCTGGAGAAAAG
>BJBW01015453.1:0-15153 GCA_004320125.1 Scolopax mira
GAGGACTGACGGGCACTTCCGGTGGCTTGGAGGACTAAACGGCCATAGAGATGAAGTTACGGAGGGCTTACAGTCACTTCCGGTGGCCTGGAGGTCCCAAAAAATATCATAGATATGAACTTTCTGAGGACTGACTGACCAGCTCGTCCGGTGTCCCGGAGAACCGAGAGGCCATAGAGATAAAATTTCGCAGGACTGATAGGCATTTCCGGTATCCTGGGGTACCGAAAGATCATAGAGATGAACTTCCGGAGGACCGAACGGCACTTCCGGGTGGCCCCGTTCGCTGTAATAGCCGGTACCGGAGCGCTACTGGCCGCTCTCGGGGCCGGGCGGCGCAGCTATAGCTGCAGTAGGGCGGCATAGAAGCCACTCCGGGTAGCGGTGAACCCACCGGAGCCGGTTCGTCCTGGCAGCGCATGCGTCCGAGCTGCGGAACAACGCAAAGCACTGCACGGGGGCGGGGCCGAGCGTGAGCGGGATCGGTTTACTGCGCATACGCTTCTCCCCACGTGCGGCGGTGATCTCTGGCCGCCTTATTTATCCCTATGTGATGAGCAGTGACCTCTCTCAGCCCGGTTTATTCCACCCAGGCACAATAACCGCTTACCAGGCTGCAGGGCTTCAGTCTCTGCCCTGCCCTGCCCTGCCCTGATGGCCGAGTCAGCAACAACCATCAACTCCGCACCAAAAACCTGCGGAATAGGGTTTTTTTTGGCCTGCAACAAAACCCAGGAATGCTGCATCGCTCTGCACAAGGCTCCAGAACCAAGGCGCTGACAGCAGCAGAAGGGAGGTGGGGATGGCACCTTACCCACAACATAAAAATTGGTGATTTTTTACTTTACAGTATGAAAATGGCGTTTTCTCCTTCCCAGATAAACAAATCCAGGTGTATTTCGCTTTCATGGGAGCCCCAAATTAGGACCTTTCATCCCCCAAATTAAGAGGGCTTTCCACAGTTCAGTCCCAGAATCGGGGCTTTGGGTTATTTTGGTACCATGGCAGCAGCTCCCCTGCATGGGAATGTCCCTATTCAGGGGAAACTGCCCCAGATGTGAAGGGGGGGTTTCACATCACGAAGGAAAAGGGGCAGCTTTTGAAAGCGCTTCTATGGCTTCAAAAGAGATGTGAAGGGGGATCAAGTTTATATATATATATATAAGTATATATATATATAACAGGCTTTCTTTGCATTTTAGAAAAAAAATTACAGAAGAGATGTTTACATTTCTGTATCGGTTTACATATATATATATACACACACACGGTCTTAGAGAATACATAGCATATAGAATATCTGTTAAGAGATCTATTTAGACATATCAACATTTATTACATCGAATATCTATGTAGACAGCTTTCTGTTTAAACATATTTTGACACTGTATCTCTATAAATAAATCTTTTAAAAATCTTTTCAGTCCAAATTTCTTTATATAATATAGAAGCATAGAATCCTTAGAGATACAGGTTTTTATTTTGAACACCTTTTATATACAGAAATGATTATTTTTTCAATAAATGTAAGAATGAGAGATTGTTCTGTAGTTCAATACCTCATGCCCCACATCCTCCCTAATTTTCAGACATTTGGGGGCTCTGTCCTGCTTCTTTTGAGGGGAACCCCATGTAACCCCCACTCACCTGTTCTTCCACTGCATCATTGCTCTCCACATGACATCAGGGTGCCCCAAACTATGTCATCACACACACCACACACCCCCGATATCCCCCCTCTTTTTTTTTTTATTCACCAAAAAAAAAATGAACTAAAGGATGAAACCCTGCGCTGGCTCCTTCCCCTCGGGCGGCTCCACCACCATCTGCAAACCTGGTCTAGGGCACCTATCAAGCAGCATGAGATGTGTAAAACGAGGCACCTGCAAAACAAAAATCCAAAGTTATAGTTCAGCATAATAAAACAGAACAGCACAGAAGAGAGTAAAGAAATTCCATCAGATTGAGGGACAGGACAGGAGCCGAGCTACAGGAGGATTCCAGGGAAACAGGTCAGCTTGAAATACAGCACGTCCTTGAAAAGCCAGAGGGATCTGAACTCCTAAAGTCAGTATTAAGACTAACTGATGCCATTTTGAACATTTTCTTACCGTAACGGTGAACCGTTTGGCTGAGAAACACCTGGCCCCTTCCTCCCGGCACAGTGCAAGGAGATCACCCTGTGAGGTGCAGGACTAGGCTGTGCCGTGACCAGAATCAATGCTGACAGACCCACCAGCTATGATCCTCATGCTGCTGCTGCTCACCTCACTCGGTCAATGCAGCTGAGAGGGAAAAGTAAAACCTGGAAGAGTACAAGGAGCAATAAAGAAGAAAGTTCGGTTATTCATTTTATGCTGAAAAGGTGTGCCTGTCTTTATATACATTCAATAAAAACACTGATACCATAAAAGTATTTGATTTTCTTTTGGCAGTACTTCAGCTTGCACAGTTGTGCATTGATACCATTACGCTGTCCATCTCCAAAACACACAGTTGAATTTAGCTGTTATTTTCTGTGTGCTACACAATGAGGAAGGACATCTGGCTGGCAGCACTACCCAAGAGAGATGCTACTGGACTGCCAGGGAAACGCATTGCTGAAAGCCAGACGGAAATAAAGCACTTCAGAGCAGTCCATCTAAATATTGGGAAAAAACCCGTAACGTTCAGTCACCTCTCTATTAAACATGTACAAGAAATACCTAACCACTAAAGTAGACCTAATAAATTGTACACTAGAGCTATTTGGGAGTTGCTGCTTAAACAATGCAAGTCAGTTTGTAAATTACAAAAGGCAACTGCTCCGAATGAGAAACATTTCTGAAAATCTCTTTCCGATCAATGTCAAAACTACACGCAATAGGTTACGGAAAAAGGACATTATTGGAAACCACAACTCACCAAAGCCACATCAGGACTCGCTGTTACCAGTTACGAGGCCACTGATACTTTGTGTCAAAGCCTGGAAAACACACAGAAGTGATGCTGGTTTGTCCCATTTTCCCATGTCTCTTCTTGGACCTTGATTGCTTTTAGGACAGATGTCAGCATCTCCGTAAGGTTTTTGAGTACCACTATAAGATACTCAAAAGCTTTTATCATGAAAACAAAGTCTGTTTCTTCTGAGTACCTGCACTGTAACAAACAGTTTCTTCCCTCTTTTAGTAAAAATATTTTCATGGTATCACTTAACAGTAAGCTCCCAGAAACAGAAGATTACGCTTTCAGGAAGAGAAAGTAAGTGCAAGGAAGTGAGCTTTGCATGGGCATAACAAGCTCCAGAACAGACCGTATTTATGTTAACTTAAAAGTCCACACTACAGGGACCTTAGGAAAAATGGAGATTCACAGAGAAATACCTATTTGCAGAGCACTCCAGAGCCTTTCCAACTGTCATGTACTCTCACGGCAGAAGAAAGGGTAACCGTGGAGAAACCATGGCAGTTGACATTCTGCTGAGAAGGGAAAAAACCCTTTTGAATTAAGCTGAATAGGACCCTAAAGCTTCCTTCTTTCATGGAGGTTTGCAAAGACTACAGCTGAGTGGGGGAAAAATATTTGGCATCGTTTGTAGAATAGTTGTTGGTACAGGCTACTAGAGCTTTGCATTTTTTAATTCACTAGCAGCTTTGGTTGCACAAGAGCCACTTTCCCAGATGGGCTCTTCTGGCTCAGCCACTTTCTACCACAGGGCTCTATGCTTTCCTGGCAACTGAATCCTCAAAACCACCTTAATTCATTCTCCCAGGGCTGGGTCAAAAACACAAAATGTCCAGCGATTGCTCCCACACCAAAAGTGCCAGAATGCAAAGTTGCAGCTTGTCCTCACTGTTCCCTAGGCAGCGCTTTCATCACCCCACAGATCTTGGGGCTTTGCACTTTCCTGGTGACTTCATGCTCGAAACAAACAATTTTTCCCCAAAATTCTCCCAACACTTCCCCCCCAACCTCCAGCCCCTAAATACTCCCCAAGCCCCACGCTCCCGTCTCCTCCTCACACCCTCCTCCAACTCAGGGCACACTTCAGGCCACCCCAACCCCCAAAACAGGGGTCCCCCGGGCTCCCCCGTCAGGCCTGCCCTCAGGCCAACCTCCAATACAATGCCCGCAGTGCCCCCTCCCCAGCCCCCTCCAGGCCCCCCCTCTGCCCGTCCGTAACCTCTCAGCCCCTCCCAGCAGCCTTCAAGGTCCCCTTACTCTCCCCGCTCCCCCTCAGGCCTCCCGTTTCCACAGCTCCCCTCAGCGCCCACGTCCTTCCCTTCAGTCCTCCCCCCGGGCCCCCTCATGGGGACTTTTCCTCAAATTCCCGCTCCAGACCTCGTCACACCTCGAGGGACTCCAGGACCACCCCGTCCCCTCTCACGGCGTCCTCAGGCCCCCAGCCGCCGCCCGCTCACCTTGACGTGGTCCAGCTGCCTCACGACGTGCTCGGGGTGGCTCCGCGGCCCCGGCCCGGCTGCGGACACGCCCGCCGGGCCCCGCTTTCCGTCCGGGGCGCTTCGCTCCCGCTTCGGGCCCCGCCACCTCCGGAACGTCTCAGCCCGCCCACACCCCGCGCCCATTGGCTGCCGCCCCCCCCCCCTCATAGGAATCCCCACTCCGTTGGCCCCTGGATGGCAAATGCGACCAAGAGTCCCGAGTGACCCTGGCAACGGAGGCGAGGGCTGTCTGGGAACCCACAGATCCCAAAGGGGTCCAGGAAATCTTGGGACCACTCCTCTGACACAATAGGTGACTTCCTTCCCCCGGGCACTGCCACAGGTGCTTACTGAGTCATCATCCATCGAGACCTCATGTTGTTATCTAAATATACCATACTAATACATTTAATAAATGAAATTACAGATTTCAGCACATATATAACACTTAATTTCATGCTGTAAGCAAACAGGAACAAGAAGAAGCAAATCCTACCCCTGTGCAAAATACCAGTTTCACAAATTGTCAGGAAATCAAAAACAAGAAGTGATTTACGCAAGCCAAGCCATCCCTGGCCTGGACGTACCACTTCACCTCACCGTTCTAGTCATCGAGGCATGCATTGACAAATGATATGGCCACAGCAACCTCTTTTAAATTTGACTGAACTCTGTCCATGTAACAAGAGCAGAATTTGATCCTTCTGTTGGGGAGTGCTCTGCTAGCGGTAAGCACCCTGTATGCTAGTGCCAACCAGCATCTAAAACATCATAATTTACAAAACGGTTTCTTTTCAAGTTGTTATGCTTGCTCACAAACAACTGGGGAAAAAAGAAAAAGAAAAAAAAAAGGAGCCCTCTTTCACAGGCTGAGAGGGATAGCACAACAGCTGAACAATAATGCAATTATTCTCAATCATAGAACCCCAGGCAATCTAAGAAAGTCAAAGTCTAGTTCTCGCCATTTCCCAATGATCAAACAGTAGTTCAGTTAAGCAAGGTTTGGTTTAAAAATAGAAGAGGGTTTTTCCCTCTTGTTCAAGGCCAGTCACTTAGAAAACTGTATGACACTTTAAAGAGATACAGAATAGCATAATACCACCACCTCTGTGTAAATCTACACTGACATCTTTTGGGTCATTTCTACAGATAAAGTTGCATATTCCAAGACTGATCATCTAAAATATTTACTCACCAATTGAAAGTAAATCACCATTATTAGCAGAAGCACTTTGAAAGAATGCTCATAAACATGGAAACCCTCTCAGCTGCACACTTAACATGTCACAGACTTGTGCTGCCTTTTCTTCCAGCACTTTAATATATCTATATTAAAACAGAGTTCTACCCTGCAATAAATTGCATAATATTGTAAATGTCAACTCTACAAAAGTATTGAGAATTATCCATAAATGGAGATGGCAAAAGTAACCCCCCCCCCAAAAAAAAGGAGCGCAGCATCAAAGATACTTACCATTCACTAGTAAAACTCTGAGATGTGTACATATTATTGTCCGTTCCTGTAATGATCAATCATTATCTAGCACTTTGCTTTTATGTTCTTTTATTTACTTACGAGGAGTCTCCAAAATAAAGTTTCAGGAAGTTGAGGTGTGAGACATACCATTAAGTTGAGCTACCAACCTCAAGATCCCTTCACAGCGAGTTGTGACAATGGTTGTTAAAATTCATTATGTGATCCGCCTGATTGAATGCTGGGGTCTAATTCCGGACAAAGTAAATGATCCCTGTGTTTATGAGAGCTTGTGTTGAGTCAAATGACACACATTTGCAAATTGCTTCGTTTACCTGAATGACAATGAATGGGGTTCTAAGGGCACAGAGCTAGCATGCCACAATCATCAGGAAAGAAGGATGTGTGCCACCAGGCTGCACAAGGAGGCCACCTTCCAACAAGGTAATGACAGAACCAGGCTACGACCAAGCAGCACCACAGATTCTCCTGTGTTCTTCTATTCTATACATTAGGAACAGTCAAAGATCTGAGCTATATGAAATTGTATTTCAGCTGCTTTTACACCCTTTTTGGCTTGATGTCTGAACATTTCACTCTGGAACTAAGGATCTGGTCCTTGCTTCATGCAAAAGCATCTGCCTGTATGGAAGACAATGTAGATTTGCAACAAGCGTGCCAAATAACATCATTAGGCATCCATCTCTTTGGCACGACAGTCTAGCCTTACTGGGCCTCAAAGTCCTATTATGCTACCTAAGTTGGATCTGTACAGAGACATTATACAAAAAGGATTGTTCTTCCTGAAAGTGGCAAAACCAAATTCTGCCTTTACTGTAAGACAATTCTTTCAGGTCATCAGTCTTGAATGCAGTTTATCAGCAACAACTCCTGTTGCTTCTGCTCTTAAGAGAGGTGATCAGAATTTGGTTTTCAAAGTTTGGCAGGAAAATTCAAATTTCATCTCTAGAGCGCACATGCTTGGAGGGTTCTTCTGTAACTCAAGATTGCCAGTAGACTGAGTCAAAGCCCCGGTATTTATTTTTAAAGCTTGCAGCTGGATCCTGTCATCACCGTCTTCACTGTCAGAGATGGGACTTATTTCTTGAATTTTCAAGAGATCTCCGGTGCTGCAAGTCTTCTCTGTGTTACTGGAACTCATTCTCAGGGCTCTTCTTGGAAAGTCTTCCTTTCTCAACCTAATCTTCTGAAGTTTAAAAGGTACCGTGTTTTTCTCTCCTGCAATATCAATACAGTCAAGTGAACAAACCTGTTCTTTTCTCGTTTTGTTATTATCGGCAGGACTATTCAAAGGAGAAGACAGAGACGGGTTTTCTTCTTGCTCTTTAACACTGTAAGGAGGAGTGGGGACTTCAAATGTAGCATGAAACTGAGAATAATCAACACGGAAAAAGCCATCTTCTAGGGACATTACTGGGAGGAATCTGTGACCCCAAAGAACTTCATCTTCTGTATACGAGGTCCTAGCTTGACATGTCATTCCTACAGAAACAGAGACAAGAACATGACACACTAACGTGAGCAAGCAGACAAGGAGGTACATTGAACAAAAAATACAAGATAAGGCTGATGCATAAAGTTCACTTGTAGCCTGTAAGCTAACAAGTTTATAGATCATTAAATGAAGCAATTGTTCCTAGTCAATCTCTTGACACTCAATGGAGTGCCTCTGATTGACTAGATTTTTATGCAAATATTGCAGGAAATAGTTCAGACTCACACCAAGTAAACAGCTTTTGATAAAATCAAAACATAAAATTAAGGCAGTGTTAGATCACTAGCAACAACAACCTTACAGTTTATAAGAATAACGTTTCCTGGAAGTCACCTTGTGTCCTGGTCTGAGGTAAAACAAAACCAATTTTCTTTACAGTGATTTTACTTTTAAGTCAAGTCTCTTCTAACTGACTACACTCTGTGAACTTAACAGTATGTTTTCCAGACAGTGTCTGCTTCCAGACTGATGCTGACTGATGTTTACAGTTAACACTAAGGAACAATATGCTTATACTTATAACTGTAACAACCAAAGTCAGCTCACTTTGTTATTTGCCCAGCTGGAGGGTCAAAAGTGGAGGAGCATAGAGGGGTCCCACCTGTGGGAAGGAGGGGACAGGTGATCCCCAACTGACCAATAGGGCATTCCATCCCATTTGCCATGCTCAGGATAAAAGCTGAGGGATGGAAGAGTCAGCCTCTTTCTTCAATGGCTGATATCTGAGGAGGACTCTGTGTGTTTGTCTGTACTTGATCCTGATCCATACATTCCTGCCTCCAGATCCAGAATCCAGTTCTCGACTGTCACCGAGTCTAGTCTGAAATTTTCCTAGTGCTGCCGGTGTCATGATCCTCATCCTGGGAGCTAGTTAGGGGTTTTGTATATATTATATATACGTAATTATTTTCTTACTGATATTATTGTCTTTTCTTTTTATTGTTAATACTTTTATTTTCATATTTCATTAATTAGGTTTATTTTCAACCCATAAGTCTCTCTCCCTTATTCTCTCTTCCTTCTCTTCTGGGAAGGGAGAGAGGTTAAAAGAGAGCATTTGTTGTTCATTTTTGTGGCCAGCCCAGCCTAAACGATGACACCTTTGGAGAAAGAACCGTTGCCTGGCAGAGACTTAGAGAATTCTCTGGCAAAGATCGGGCATGAGGGGAGCCAAGGGCTCCACTCCTTTTATAGGCTACACTACTTTTTCTCCAAATAGTATATCAAGACAAAAGCTGTGCAGAGACACTCCATCTGTCTTCCATACTAAGATGCAGGTACCACTGTACAGCTTGTAGAAGAATTTGGTCCGCAATGCAGATGTACATCATCGACAAGTATTTACGTATGTGAACTGGCAGCTAAAATGTGTTCTAACCAAGCCAACAAATCTGTTACAGTCTCAGCACAACGGTTTTGATGATAATTAATACAAATATCCCAGATGAGCAGACTTTTAAGACTTCCTATCTGCCTCGTGATACTCTTCAGAGGCAGAATTTGCAGACAGTAAACCCAAACTATGATTCGCTCTCCTCTTACTGCTACATTAATTCTCAAACAAGTGCAAAAAGTTTCCCTTGCGATACGCAATTAGGTAATTGCATCAAGTGTGGTTATGAATGCATGCCTATCTAAGATAAACGGTTCAATTGCAGGATGAGAAGAGGCTTCTGTGAGGATCTAAAGACTGCTGTGCTTGACGTGAGAGAGTGCTCTGCCCCAGTGGCTTGTGTATTTGTTTCGAGCATGTGGAGAGTAATCTATCAATTCTATTTCCTGCACAGCATGAGATGACTGCACTTGGCCAGAGGGTGCCAGAAGGACATGACTGTTTCTAAGGTAGATACCAGGCAACCAGTAATCTTGTTGAAAGAGGGATGAAAGTGCTCCTTGATTAATCAAAGTTTAAAAAAATCTTTAAAAGAAGGGAGAGGAAGTTTAGAATATTGATGAATGTACAGAAAGATTTGGACTTCAACAGCACGTATGGATTCTCAACGCAGAGCTTTTACCATGTGTTCCTGCAATCTTTACAGCTACGTGGTTTGTATTTCTACTGTAAAACTGGATTTGTTATTTTGCATTCAATTTAATGCAAGCTAGGCTGAAAGTGATTTTGCAGCACTGGCAACTTTTAAATTCAATATTTCTTTGGCACAGTGGTCCTTAAGCATAAGCCTCCTAAGGGTGTTGTACTCTGCAAGCCATACTCAAAGAGTGCCAGGGTGCATCTCTTCTTGGATGCGTCAGCCGCTTTGGGCATCTGTAATGCAGAGCCCTGTGGGGAAGGGCTGGTTGGCTGGTAAAGGCCACTGAAGCCCTCTAGCGTACGGCAGGATATTCTGGAGCATACAAGATTAGCATCCTGAAAGGATTAACAGCTGCTTCACCAAAAATATCAGGACTATTAGAGCATGCATATTATTCTAGATCTTACCGGTAGTTTCAACGATTCCTTCAAGGATGACAACTATTTCAAATTGCTCGCTTCTTAGTGATCTTTCCGAGAGACAAAAAAAGGGGCTCTTTGAGTTAATTTCGTGACAGATGGTTAATGGGGAAACCAAAAACAGCTGGTCAGCTCCAGTTCCAAATCCGACATCCAGTTCACACTGGTCTAGTGGCAGAAATTCTCCCTCCGGTGTCTGTCGAGACTAAAGATGAAAAGATCATTTAGTAATCGCTGTATGAGGCGAAACATGAAAAGCAAAGCAATGAAGTTTAAACATGCCTCTTTTGTAACATTTTCACCTACATATTAGGCCTAGGGTCTTCATGATGGAGAGACGAGTAATGCTAAATACTATAAGGATGCTATATATGACCAATTTTGACTTCTTTCGATGCCACTAGATCTCATCATCATCTCCAACTTTACTATGAAACTTATATTATTTTTTTTTAACAAAAACATAGGTCCCCCACTACATGCCTCATAACAGATGCTCACCGTGAGCATCCTGCAGCAAAAAGCTCCCAATAACGAGAACAAAATCTTACAAGGTATGCACATTTTAATTAATTGCCTGAATTCATGTTTCATTATTTTTATATACATTGCTGACTTTTGTTTGATGGACACAAACTCAAAAGTAAGTATCACAGTAATTGTACAGTACATCTGGTAACTGACATATCCACAAAACTATCTGAATTGTTACTAACAATGCTATTGCCAATTTGCTCTTGCCAATTTGCATGTACCACCTACTATATGTTGATTTTGATAATGAACTCATGATCATTATTAAGCTAAGTGGCCAGTTTTTATCAACATAGTTTCACAGGTCCAATAAAAATACTGATACGATAACCTCTCCCCACCCTGTAGTGTTCCCCAAAAATTTTCCTGGTATTCAAAGTATAACTAAAAATTACATCAGTTGGCCTGGCAGCACTTCAGCTGATTGTGTTAAAGGTCTTTGGTGGAAACCGCCCATTAAGATGAAAAGCTTTGCAAAGTCTAGTTAAAATCCTTTCTGCTTATTGCTTATTAGAAAGCACTTAATTCTTTAAAGAGGCTGACTACTGATTATAAATGATACATTATTCCATAGTTACTAAATATTTTTAACTCTGTTGCATTGGTATTGACACATGTATTGGTTCCATTGCCTGGAAACTACCCATCAGTCCTGAGAGCAAGCCGAAGCTTGCAGTTTTCCCATTGACTTAGATATGATTGGTATTGTCTTAAAAACGTTTCTGTCTTTAAAAAAATTCCCAAGCAACTACTGTGCCTTCAGATTGTCTCTCTGCTTCACCTGTATCTCAAAAATGCTGAATTTTTAACTGCCTGATATTTACTGGTGATTACATATGCAGTTAGGTAGCTGGCAGAATATTAAATACAACACATGATTTCATTTATGTGCTATGTGTCTGTCTTTCCGCTGAGGAAAAACAAAATTCTTCCTACCTAAATAACCAAGTTCTCCCTTTCACAAGAGTCAGTTTGTCCATTATTGATGAGGATAGGGAAAAGAAAATACCAGCCGATTGCTTATAAAAACGTTCTCATGGATTATCTGTGCTTTGAAAGGTAAAATACAGTGCTGTAAATTAAAAGCAATCATGACAGTCTCTATTATATGCACAGGTATAATCAAACTACTGCAAAAACATCCTTCCGCTTTTCCTGTGGGAACCTGCAGCACTAAGCTGCAGGCTACACCACTGCTTTTGTTGCCTGGCTGCTGTGTGGGCACACAAATTGGTTGGCAACATGTGATCTTTACTCCAAGGTCACGCGGCTTTTCATGAGCTGTATGAACCAGTATCCAAACCTGAAATTTTCCAAAAGTTTAATCAAATACAATTGCCTAGACAGAAAAGGTGCACATTCACACAAAGTGCTTCCTGAATGACTTAAGAAATATTTCATCTACAAACCATTTTTCTCTGTGGAAGAGTCTTCGATCAATCCCGCTCAATAGTAAACAAATCCAGCGAGGATGATTAGAGGTAACAGATCTGGGAGAAAGCAAAAGGTTGCGTTTGAGGTACTCGGTATCTTACATACAGGACTGATTTATGCAGGGCACGGAGAATTTTTGAACTTATTTGTTAAATAAAAAGAAATTAACCTGAATTAAGCCCTAATATTTTAAGATCCCTAGACAGTGATCTTTGTTGCCTATATATATATAGATAGCCTTACTCAAATGACCACAAAACAGGGCAAAGGACCATAAACTGTCAGCAATAAGCATGGAAGGAACACTTGTGATTCTTTATTTCCATCACCTGCATAACAAAGCCAAATAAATTCTGCATATTAATACACACTTGAATAAGGGCACAATTACTTAAAAATGCCCCAGCTTTCGTTTTAAATGTGGTCAAAGATGGAGAATCCAAAGGTCTAGATCAGTTGCTCTGAAGGTTAATTGCCTCGCACCAAAGGGGGAAAAAAAGAAAAAAAAAAAAAAAGAGACTCCTCCTGTGTCTGAATTTTTCCACCTTTAACTTTCTGCCACTGGATCTTTGTTTCGTTTCTTATTACTAGGCAGGCTTCCATTGCATAATTACTTGGTCTGTTTTTGTGTTTGAGCAAACATTTCATGCCCTTTGAGTCTTTGCTCCCATCCTTTATTCATTCTCAGCGCTTTTCTAAACCCTGTTGTTTATGTACATCCTTTTTTAACCAGAGACTACACAGTTTTATTATTATTCACCTGCTTTCAGTTCACTTTAGAGAACTCACATAAATATGTTTTGATACCTAGATAGACTAATTAAGCATTGGAGTAGAGAACACAGGATGCGAAAGACAGATAATTATCAAGCTTAATATCACAGTATGCTGTAGAGAAACTCAGGAACCTAGAAAATGGTAAACTGGTACGTGCTCATTTACCATATGGTACTATGGTATTTTCACTTCTGGTATATGAGAGGAAAACCCTTGATCTCACCCATTTGCACTTCTGTCCCACTCTTAGACTAGCAACTTGTGAGAACATTTATTATGTACTACATTGCTGGACTAATACAAACTTGTTCCTTTGATACTGCTGTTAAAGAATTGCATGGGGTTTTGATAGTTGCATTACACCTGGAGCTCGAGCTCAGGTAATTCCCAGGATGACTGCTACTTTTTAATACAGTACGGTTGCCCTAAGACAACCTAAGCGTGCTAAGCTTGTTCAGACTGGGAAAGAGAAGGCATAGAGGCGATCTAACAGCAACCTTCCAAAAATCACATAAGAGGAAGGTAACCAAGAAGATGGAGCCAGGCTCTTCACAGCAGTGCACTGCGGCCTGCACAACAGGCCTAAATTGAAACAAGAGAAGTTCAGACTGGATTAAAGAAAAACTTTTCCATCCTAAGGACAGTTAAGCAGTGGAAGACCTTGACCAGGAAGTCTGTGCAGTCTTTGTCCTTAGAGGTTTCCAAAACCAGATTGGGAAAAAACCCAGAGCAACCTGGTCTGACCTCCTAGCTCACCACACTGTAGGCTGAACTAGAGACCTCCCAAGGTGCCTTCCAATCTGAATGATTCTGCGATATTAAAAAACGTATCGTTTGCACTTTTTGCCCTGCTTATCGAGTTATTGAGATTGCAATATAATGGGTCTTATTTGCAATGACTGTCATCTGCTACCTTCCTGTTACCATTTTGTTTGCTTTCAGCTTTTTCAAAGCTGTTAATTGGTACTGCTCAAAGAGTAGGTGCCTGCTGGTCATAACCCAAAGCACACTGGCTATTACGCTTCACAATTTTACTTTTAAAACTACTGCTTAGCACTTGTTGAAAACAGGCTATGATGCATTTACATTCCTCAGCTTTAAGAAACAAAATGTCCTATGCTACCAGCTGAGACACTTTACAGACCACTTTAGGCACCGACGCCATCGTGCTTATCAGTGACATATGTCGCCTCATCAACGTAAGATTAAAAATATGTACTTTAATTTTTCAAATATCAATACTGATTGCCATACAGCAGATGCTGGTTGTTGCTGCTATCACCAGATCACTCAGGCACGTTAGTGAGCTCCAGGAACAAACAGGCAGAAAAATACAGTTCACTATGACACTGAACAGGCCAGGATCTGCAACGGCATATTTTCAGCAGCTAGTTCCAACCAGCTTCTTTCTGTTTCTTGCCCCAGGAGTTTGCTTTTTCCTGGTTCATTCACTCAATGTAAATTAGAAAGGCT
This sequence comes from Scolopax mira, assembly GCA_004320125.1. Taxonomy (NCBI): domain Eukaryota; kingdom Metazoa; phylum Chordata; class Aves; order Charadriiformes; family Scolopacidae; genus Scolopax; species Scolopax mira. The sequence goes on from BJBW01015453.1 coordinate 14,082, forward strand.
CAGGTTTTTGGAGAAGTTTTTGCTGAAGCATGCACACTTAGTCTTGTAACTTGGTTTTTCAAACTCTCCACAACTCAGACTATAAAGGGACACAGACTTTCTTGTGACATCAATACACCATGCTGCTATGCAGCCCCCCAGACCACAAAAAAAGCCAGCACAGTGTGGCGGCACCACTATAATCTACCAAATATCCTAGGGCATATATCACACTTTCAGTAAATGCCACTTGGACAGACTTAGATTGGCATACTTTCTTTACAAATGTAAATCCTCAGGGCTCCATTGGCTCCACCAAAACACCAAGTTCACTACTAAATATGGCTCCTATCAAGTACAAAAGTGTGATAAGATATATTTCTTTACATTCTATCACTGTGACAGAAGTTTAAAAAATATTCTAGCTATCTCTGAAATGCTGGGAGGCTACTGGCTGGAACCACGGGGTAAGGAACTGCAAGTTAAAGTTCCTCAAGTTTTCCTAAGGGGAAGAAGAAGTCAAGGTTAATCTTTGTCCTAATTTAATATCACCACAAAATAGGTATAATCAATTTCTTATTCCCAGCTGTCACCTGCTAAGGGGCATGCCTTAGTATCCCTCCCTGCAACTATCCTGTATCCTGACACATCTTCATGACCACAGTGGCTTCCTGCGAGCCTCAAAATCCACTGGCATGCCTCTGGGAGCTCTCTGATGAGATAGCCTTTTCCCCTATCCATGCTTGGCTCTTTTGTAGCTCCACTATAGGAAGCCACAGCAAATTGTTCTGAAGCCCTTCTGTCCTGGTTTGAGGTAAAACAGAAATAATTTTCTATTTGGTAATTTTACTTTTCCAACTGGGCCTCTTCTAACTAACGAAACTCTGAAATCAACAGCATATTGTTCAGAAACTGCTCACTCTCACAGTGATAAGACCTGATTATACCAAGGAATGGTATGCAGAGAGGCCCTTGCTTATACTTATTGCTATAACAACCAAGGTCAGGCAAATTTGTTATTTGCCCCACTGGAGGGTCGGAAGCGTAAACGCGCAGAGGGGTCCCACCTGTGGGGAGGAGCGGACAGGACAGG
>BJBW01015453.1:15378-52650 GCA_004320125.1 Scolopax mira
ATTTTATTACTTATTTATATTTTCATTAAAGTAGTTTAGGTTTTTTTCTAAACTCAGAGGTTTTTTTCTTTTCTTTTCCCCCTTCCTCTCTTCTCTTTTCCTTAAGGGGGAGGGAGGGAGGGGCCATCTGTCGTTCTGGTTGGTCAATTCGGTCAAAACCACGACAAGATGAAAAGGCAGAACTAAAATGAAGCTGGTATCAGCTGTTACAGTCACTGGCCATGAACTATATGAGGTCATAAACATAGGGTCAATGATGATTGAAACACACTTTTTTGAAAAAGGAAGACCTGGAATCTTCAGCTGACCATGTGCTCACATGTATGTGTGTACAAAGAGTTCCTTCATCTCTGCAGGACACAACTCTTTAGGGCAGGGAACGCAGACATGCAACACATTAGATTTCACTCCAGGCCTTGACTTAGCATTCCTGGTTGAAATTAGCATGGTAGAAAAACTGGTAAAATAAGCCAGTCATACTTCAAGGAGGAACTCTCAAAAGCACAGGATAAAGCCATCCCCAGATAAAGCCATCCCTAGGTCCCGCAAAACAAACCGACAGGGAAGAAGGACAGCCTGGCTAAATAGAGAGCTTTGGCTGGACTTCAGGGAGAAAAGGATGGTCTACAGTCCTGGAAAAGGGGGTCGGCTACTTACGAACAATATCAAGGTGTAATAAAAATATGCTGTGGAAAAATTAGAAGGGCAAAAGTCCAAGGAGAACTTACCTTGGCAACAACAGTACAATAAGAAGAACTTTTTTCAATATATCAATAAAAAAAGAAAGGCTAGGGAAAATGTGGGCCTGCTAATGAATGATGTGGGTGCCTTGGTGGTGGAAGACACAGAGAAGGCACAGCTGTTGCATGCCTTCTTTGCTTCTGTTTTCATGTAAAAGCTGCCCCTCATGAATCCCAAAACCTGGAGACAAGGGAGAAGAGGAAGACTTCCCCTCTGTTGGGGAGGACTGGGTTAGAGACCGCTTGGCCAAACTAGACCATAAGTCCATGGGACTGATGGGATGCATCCACGAGTGCTGAGAGAACTGGTGGATGTTATTGCTAAGCCACTCTATCATTTTTGAGATATCTTGGAGAACAGGAGAAGGGCCTGATATCTGGAGGAAGGCAAGTATCACATCAATCCACAAAAAGGGCAAGATGGAGGACTCAGGAAACTATAGACCAATTAGTCTCACCTCTTTCCCGGGGAAAATAATGGAGCAGCTTGTGCTGGACATCATCTTCAACCACATTGAAGATCAAGAATTTATTGTTATTGGTCAATAATTTGATAGCCTTCTATGATGTTGCAACTGGTTGGTTAGATGAAGGGAGAGCAGCAGATGCCATCTACCTTGACTTCAGCAAGGCTTTTGACACTGTCTCCCATAACAACCTCATTAGAAAATTAAGGAAGTGCAGCCTAGATGACGGGGCAGTGAGGTGGATTGAGTCCTGGTTGTGTGGCAGAACTCAGAAGGTTCTAATTAATGGAGTGGGGTCAAGTTGGAGGCCTGTGACCAGTGGTGTCCCTCAGGGGTCAATACTAGGCCCAGTCCTGTTCAACATATTCATAAATGACCTGGATGAGGGGACAAAGTGTATCCTCCGCAAATTTCTTGATGATGCCAAATTAGGAGGGCTGTCTGACACTCCAGAAGGCTGTGCTGCCATCCAGCACTACCTGAACAGGCTGGAGAACTGGGCAGAGAAGAACTTAATGAGGTTCAACAAGGACAAATGTAGGTTCCTCCTCCTGGGGAGGAAGAACCCTAGGCACTAATACAGGGATGGATCTTCTGGGAAGCACATTTTCCATGCGCCAGCAATGTGCCCTTGTTGTGAAGAGGCCCAATGGAATCCCAGGCTGCATAGGAAAGAGTGTGGCCAGTAGGTCAAGGGAGATCTTTCTCCCTGTCTACTCTACACTGGTGAGACCACAACTGGAATAATGCATCCAGTTCTGGGCTCCCCAGTTCAAGAGAGATAGTGAACTACTGGAGAGAGTCAGCATAGGGCAACAAAGACGATAAAGGAATTGGAGCACCTCCCTTATGAGGAAAGGCTCAAGGAACTGTGACTTTTTAGCCTGGACAAGCAAAGGCTGAGGGGAGACCTTATTAATGTTTATAAATATCTAAAGAGTGGGTTAAAGGATGTTGGAGACAGACTCTTCAGTGGTTTCCAGTGATAGGACAAGGGGCAACAGGCTCAAGCTGGAACATAGGAAGTTCCATTCAAATATGAGGAAAAACTTCTTTATGGTGAGGGTGATGGAGCACTGGAACAGAGGGAGATCATGGAGTCCCCTTCTTTGGAGATCTTCAAGACCCACCTGGATGCAGTCCTGAGTGATGTGCTCTAAGCATTCCTGCTTTAGCAGGGGAGTCGGACTAGATGATCTCTAGAGGTCCCTTCCAACTCTGACAATTCCATAATTCCATGATTTGGTGATTGCAAATGTTTCATTATACCTTTCTCAGGTTGCTCAGATGTTTCAGTGTCTGCCTGGAGCAAATACTTTTCCCTGAGGTTGCATGGAATGATAGTAGAAGAGTTTTCTGGGGTTTAGGAAATGATATTTTTTATACAGGAAAATTAAATGTAATTTCAAGTGAAGAAAGCTGAATTTTCATAATGTCGTATTGTGAGGCAGAACCTTTTCAACATGTATCAAAACCTTACCTAACAGACTAAAGCTTTAGGACAACTGGCAATAACTGCTGCTTGTTGCTAAGTGGAACAGTGATATTGTGCTCAGATAACAAACACTAAATAAAACTTGCAATAAAAAGTAATTATTTTCAGTCTTTGAGTGGTGTTAGTCTCTTTAGACAGCTGTAATCCTTCTCTTACATAGAACCAGCCAGAAATGTCTGAAGCATGGAGAATGAAGCGCTACAAACTATACTCAAGGAAATTTATCATCTTTAGTATTTTGTTCTGCTCATGAAATACATTAAGTTTTCCCCATCATTCTGTTAGTTGTCTCTTATTTTATTTTTTACATTTTGTCTCTGAATTGTTTACAAAGAAACTTTTTTCGTGATATATTTTAATACTAATGATGTTTGCATTAGATACCATTATCTGTAATAATTATTCATGTGCATTAATTATGCAAGAAGTTATATTTATGGAGATTGATAATGACTGGTCAGATCAGTCAGATTACAGTTTATATACTCCCTGTTGGACCATATTCACATTATATGAATATCAGGAGCTGATATTCAAAACTATTTCAAAACTTAAATAGATACTTCAATAAATTTAGTTTAGATGTGATTTTTACATGAAACTTCTGAATTAGCCCGTGGGTAAAAGAAAGAAGTCATCCAAATAGCATGTAACTGGACTGAGTACTGGCTGGTATCCTTAAGCAGCTGAATTAAAACACAAACTCAGCCCTGATTCTGGAATAACCCCCATACTTGCAGGTTCTGGCACATACACAGATCTCCAAAGGTGATCTGCTCCTGTTGTCATTATAGCAGCACTGTCAAAATAATCCATAATTTCATTATGTTTCCTGAACTCACATATTATTTCACAGTTCCTTAAGTATTTCACTGAGAAGACTATTTGTCTTTTGTCATCTTCAGAAACAAAATGGGCTGACAGTATTCTGAATGAAACGTACAAACAAACAGAAAATCAAACTGTTTCATGAACAGAGTTGCCAAATTTTGTTCATATTGACTTTCAAAGACCATATTTCTTGGTTTTTTTGCAATTGTTTAAACACCTGCTGAGAAGGGCTGGTTGCAACATGAAATATGTTGAAGTTGTTTCTAATTCACAGGGTTGGAAAAAGTGTGTTTTTATATGAGGGAACATCTTGTTTATCTTTTCCCAAAAATGTTATTTTCTTTGAACTTGAAAATTTCCTTTTGATTTACTCTGTTTTGTCAATAAATACAATGAAAAGAACAGTGTCCACAGTTCATTTGTTTAAGGTACTTTTAAAGTTTTTTCTCTTCTGTTTTTTCTTTATTGCATTTCAAGTTTTATGAAAATATTTTTAAATAAAAAAAGAAAACAAGCAGTAAAACTTTATCTATCATGTTTAAACATTTCAAGCTGAGCAGAGTTAATGCTACAGAGTGTAGCATTACTTTTTGTATCCTACTTTCCTTTTTCTGTTTGTATCCTATTTTCTTACAAGGGACAGTTTAATTTTTCATTTTCCTGGTCTTTAGTTTTCCAATATTTCAAATATAAGTTGCTTTATTTTTAATTCCTTTCTAAGGATCAAATCAATTCTTATTTCTTTTTTGAAAAAGCAAGTGACTTGCAACAGAGGTTGCTATACAATGTTTCTGATCCCATAAACACTAAAAATATTGTATTATTTAATTTCTTTTTTCAAAACTTCCTTTGCTATCTGCATGAGATTGCATATTTCCAGGGTGAAAAGAGTGGATGGTTTCATACAAACAAGAAGGATGAGAAGTGCTAAAACTTCTGAGGAGGGTTGTGGGAGGTATTTTGGGATTTCGACCCACACACAACCCCCATTGTTTTGTTTTTTTTCCTTACAGCAGCATTTATTATTATAAAAATTTGGGAATTCCCAATCTCTTACTTTGGAAGAATAGTGGCAATTAAACTGTGGTCCAAAGAGACTTTTTACAATTTTTCACAATGGTCTTTTGAATTTGTTCATGACTGCCCTATTACAGAGAATTCTGATAAAAGACTCTAAGGAAAAAATTATTAAACACTATAATTTCTACTAATCTAGATAGAAATCCCCAATGAAATTTCAGCTATGTCTAAGAATGGATGTGTTTTAAAAGTGATCTCAACTAGCAGTTCATTTTTACAGTATTTGGCACATTTAATTAAATGAAATTTAGATAAATACATTGCAATTTATAGAGGTTATTAAAATGGCTCAGTAACATCTCCCTGGAATGGCATATGTGTTATGACATTGCAAAGGGTTTGTAAAAACTGGTGACCTACTGTAGATATTTATTCTTTACACTCCATATGTTTCTTTGCATCTAATGAGAAGGAAGTAAAGATTTCTTCTGTTATGCAACAATGTAATATTTTAATTATTTTTTTCTTATTCAATTAACATTTTTTAGTGGGGAAATATTTGAGTGAGCACATTGCAGGGAGTGTCATACATTATCCCATTTACTTCCTAATCACATAAAATGGAGGAGCAAAGCTGTCATATTTATTTTGTAATCAGGCAGTGAATGTCAGGCCATGATTCTGATCTAGTCTGAATATTTTCTATTATTCACTTTATTTAATAAACTGTCACTTGGAAGAGGGAATAATAAGATTTTGCACAATGAATCAAAGGAATGTTATGCTTTCTCCTTTATTATGCATGCGACATTTGCAGCCAATGAGGCATAACCTCTGAGCTTATATTTTTATAGATGAAAGAAACATCATGTTACATATTCTATTTATTTCATCAGCTTCTCTGTAGCCAACACAAAATACAATGATTGTCTCACATCTCATATCTGACAATTGATAGACACTCTTACTGACTTCTTGTCTAGTAGCTTTCTGTTCTTTGCATATTTAAGATTCTAATTATGAATGGAAGAGCAAGGGTGAAATCAATGGAGAATAATGGTATATTTTAATGAAAAATTATTGTGGAAATAGTTCTGACTAATCTTTTTTCCAACATTTTCCTTTTTTTCTCCTCCATATCACATGTTGGTTAGATATTACTCTCACAACTTCTTTTTCCTTCTTTTCAATACTTTGCAAAACTTTTTTCCATGGGTATTTTATGACTGTGAACAAAAAGCACACTCAGATAATAACTTCAGGAAAAACTTCACAGTCTTCACAGCATACAAGACTGCTTTATTTATTAAAAAAAAATAAAAAAGAATAATGCATGACATAACAAGGACAATAAAATACTGATCACTCTGCTAGTATGAGACCAAGAATACTATTTAAGCAAACTGTACCTTAACATGTATATTTTGGTAGAGAAATGCTGTGTTACTATATTTGTGGAGAAACAAACAAAAAAAATTCATCCTTGATTAATAAAGGATAGTGTATTTTTATAAGCTACTGCATTTATTTCTTAGCCATATGTTTTGCTAGACAGAAGTATGTGGCTAGACAGAACCACAAGTGCTTCAGGACACTCTTTTAAATATTTAATTGAGAAGAGATTAACACTGTCTCATGAAACAGACCTTTGAACTGACCTAATATGGTCATTCCTGTGACCTTGAGACAAATTCTGCAATGAAAAATGTCAACTGAGCATCAAAGAATATTTGCAGTGAAGGAAATACACTGTCATTTTTAGAACTGGGTCAAACAGTGTGAACATTCATTTATTCTAATTGTATGTCCCTTTTTATGACATAACAGTTGAAAGTGGACAATAGACAGCCTCACAGGAGGACCAACATTCTTGACCCTCCAACTGTTTGGTGTTGAATGGATCTCAGGTTTTCAAAAAAATTCAGATAGAATGCTTTTTTTTTTTCCTTTTTTTTTTTTTCCATGTAAGCAAGCACATCTGAAACAGAAGATTTCTAAAGCAATACATCACAGAAAGCAAATAACAATAAGGTAATCTCTCAAATAGGGGAAAATTAAGATCTGGTGAGCAAAATCTGAGAAGAAATTTCCTCTTCCAATTGCATGCTTACAATATTGATTTTCCCTCTGATCTTGCTCCTAGAAAGTCTACCAGTAATGGTATTTTCCTTGGCTTGCAAACAACTTCACATGTTCTGCCCATTCCACATTCTGTACTCTGTTTTCTATCCTGTTTATTGGAGTCTCACAAGATCTACTGATGCTACAGGCTCTTTACATTGACTTGATTTATGGCCCTTGTATTCCCCTGTCCTCTCTCCAGGAACTTATTCCACATGAATACACTGAGATTTTTAAAGAAAACATCTCTCTCAAGATCCACTTGACTTAGTGGGCAGCATCACATGTGGATGCAGATGTGTGATGTGCTTATAGAAAAGAGTACACAAACAGGCCAACAAGTTGTCTGGAACAAGGTGAAAAAGAAAATTCAGTCTTTGCAGTGCTATTCTTCTGTTATGCCTGTGGCTACTTTGTGTGGCCACTTAACAAATTGACCAGTTTTCTTCCACCTTATGAACCATGTTGAAGTTACAAGAGAAAGAAAACAATGGAGTTTTGTATAAAAATCACCAGACTGAAGATCAAGGAAGACACATCTTTCTATTTTTCTTCCTGAGATCTCCTGAGTCCTTAAAGGTGTTTAAGTACATTCTATCTCCCTTGACTTCAATGTATATTTCCAATAGCAAGAGTCTATGGATATGAACAGTAGTAAAGAATGTAAATAACCTTTAAGATAAGCAGCCTACTAATAAAAAAGATTGAGGCTGCACACATAAATCCAAGACAGAATTTTAGTGGTTGCAAGAGCAGCAAGCCCACTTCCTCTACTGTGTATTTCTGTCATTTACATCTATATGTTTTCATTAATAAGAATCTAAGATATAATTAGTTTTCCTATATACCAGACACAATATACACTGATGCTTTTTCCCTTTTTTTTTTTTTTCGTTTTGATACTCTGAATACACTCAACATGAGGGAGAAAAAAAAAAGCCCACCATATATGAAAGAATGCATTGACAAATATGATAGGCTGTATTAAATGAAAACATTAGCATTTTATGCTTTGAACATGTCAGTTGTGCTAATTTGGTACTCATATTTTTCCTCTACTTTTTGTTTTATTTTCCCTCTTTTAGAAAAACTGTTTCTCTTTGCAACTGTTATATTGACTGAAGTATAATTCAGAAGTTCAGAAGCTCATCATTTTAGAAATTCAGTAATGACATTCATATGTATAGACATGCATACATGCATTTTATATTCACTTTCTGTCCATAAGAAGAATGACAGATGTGTGTCTACTTTCTCTCCCATCTTACTCATGTACAAATTTACTGTGCGCTACTGCTAGGCCTATCTGCCACAGAATCAGAATTATAATGCTAATTACAACAACATCAAATAATGAGCTAGCAGTTTTACAAAATCAAATTGCATAGAAATGCTGCAAGCTATGTAATGTTGCATTTCAGTTCAAGAGTCAATCAATTAAAAAACATTTAATAATTTCTAGGTTTTTTTATTTTCCTGGTATAGTCATGGAATCATGGAATTATGGAATTGTCAGAGTTGGAATGGACCTCTAGAGATCATCTAGTCCAATTTCCCTACTAAAGCAGGAATGTCTAGAGCACATCACTCGGGACTACATCCAGGCGGGTCTTGAAGATCACCAGAGAAGGGGACTCCACAATCTCCCTGGGCAGCCTGTTTTCATGCTCCATCACCCTCACTGTAAAGAAGTTTTTCCTTATGTTTGAATGGAACTTCCTATGATCCAGCTTGAGCCTGAGTGTATCAGCCTGTAAGACACAATACATGGATCTGGTTATATGCTATCTCCATGGTTACACATAATTTTAACTCTCTGTCAACATCTCTCTCTCAGCAATGATAAATGTCCGGACAAAGAGACTAAGAGAAAAATAGAGGGATGCTTCATCTGACTGGCAAGTGAAAAAGTCCTTCTTAAGTTATCTTCCATCCTCTATAGTAGTCACAAAAATATTATTTAAATTCTTCTAAATGAATACAAAATATGAGTAATAGATAGCAGCAACAGTAAAGACACAAAGGTGAAAGCATAACTCTTTTTCTATTTCTGCAACATAACTAACTTCTGGATAGGTTTTTAATTTAACAAGTAACTTCTTGCTAAGGCATGCCTCAAGTTTCTGGTCTGTGGTCTATTAAGGATGTAAATCAATATATTGGACAAATAATAATAGAATTTCTTTTACTAATGTTTTAGTGGCATTTGTGGAATTGTTACAGGCGAGGCAGTCATCACTACCTTAGACACTTTGCTGGGAAAAACTTTGCTTTTTTCTGTCCAGTTTACTAGACAAAGCCAGTTATAAAAGGTAAGGCTGACCAAAAATTAAAGAGTTGAGCTAAAAATATTACTTATTATTTTGATATATGCTATATGCTAAATCATAGGTTATAGTAAAGATACACTATCTATTGCTGCAGATTCTTCCCATCTCAGGAACTGATATTGGATCACAGCCTGCTGTGATTTTGGAGAACAAAAAAGGGTCTCACTTAGGATTGCTACTTACAGGATTGTGAGATGATTGACTTTGGTCAGTATTTTTCCATTTTTGGCCACAATTCTTGTCAGGTAATTATGGTACCTTCCAGGCCAGGCTTTGATCCAGCCAGCAGGAATTTTGGGTACGGTTAGGTAGTGCCTATCATCCCAACTCACTGCACTTGTAACCAAGGTAAGAACATAATTTTGCATTGCCCTGACATCTGAAAGTGGCCCAGGAGTGCTCCACAGCTATACACGGAAAATAAAGACAATGACTGAGACAGCAAGCAGACACAAAGATTTCACAAAAGCAAACTGTGAGCATGGCCTGGTGGATCTATGTCATTGGATAGAGATACCTGGGGACACAGAGTACAGAGCTTCCTGAACTTATAATGGTCTAGGAAGCACTGAGCTCAGGCTAAAACTTCTAAACTTAAATATTCTTAAACTAGGGTCATAGAGAAGGGTATAGAGGGATAGTAGTATTTTTTTTTTCCACTATACCTTTTCTTTTAATTAATTAATCTACCATAATATGATTTCTGACACTATTTTGTCACTTTCTATATTTTACAAAAGTACTTCCCAAAAGACTTTTTGGTGTTCTGATTCTAAACGAAGAAAAATCACAGGGCTCACAGATCACCCAGTGATCTCTCTTTAATTCTAACTGACATCAGGAAAGTACATTTTTGGAGGTCACTGGGATATTTCATAACAGATTCCATGACCTTATGTTTAAAATTTGCATTACACCTTGAGTAATGCACTTTGAATGTAATTCACAGAAAGTGGCAAGCAACAGATACTAGGTGGATTCCCCATGTTGTGACAGGCGTATTACCATTTTAATATACACAAATGCATAGACTTGCAGACATTGATAATTTAAGCTTTCTGCTGTACAACAAAGCCTACCAACCTTGTAGAAGACTTGTAAGGAAAATAAGAAATTTGCAACTATGTGGTGAGTTAGACCAGCAGCATCCGGATGCCCACCCAGCTGCAACTACTCTTCCTCCTCTTTCTTGAAATTCCCTCTGGTGTTCCCTTGGTGTTCCCTCTGCTGTTTCTCTTTCTCATTCTTTTTTTACCTTTCTCCTCTCTCTCTCCAGCATTTTTACACTTTCCCAAATAAGTTTTCCCTAAGGTGCTTCCATCTTGTCTGGTGGTCAGTTGGAGCTGTCTGGAAGTTGTTGTGTCTGGCATGGAGCAGCCCTGGTCTCTCCTCACAGGGGCACCCCTGCAGCCCCCTCCACTGCTACCAAAACTTTGACTCCTACACCCAATATAAGGCGTTTCTCAGAATTTATAAGGTATTAATTAGTGGTATTCAGAATTCATCAGTGTCGTCATAGAATCATAGAATTTTCTAGGTTGGAAGGGACCCTTCAAATCATTGAGTCCAACCATCAACCTAACACTGACAAAACCCAACACTAAACCATGTCACTAAACACTAAACACCTGTCTTTTAAATGCTTCCAGGGATGATGATTCAGCCACTCCCCTGGGCAGCCTGTTCCAATGTCTGACCACACTTTCCATGAAAAAAATTTTCCTAATATCCAATCTAAACCTCCTTGACACAATTTGAGGCCATTTCCTCTTGTCCTATCACTTGTTACAAAGAAGAGACTGACCCCCACCTCTCCACAACCTCCTTTCAGGTAGTTATAGAGAGCAGTAATGTCTCCCCTCAGCCTCCTTTTCTGCAGGTTAAACAACCTGAGTTCCCCCAGCCACTCTTCATAAGACTAGTTCTCCAATTCCATTACCTGCTTCAGTGCAGTCTACTTCTCTAGACATGCTCCAGCACCTCAATGTCTTTCTTGTTGTAAGGGGCCCAAAACTGGATGCGGTATTCAATGTCGGGTCTCACAAGTGCCAACTCCAGAGGAATGATCGTTTCCTTAGTCCTACTCACCACACTGTTCCTGATATGGAGGAAAAAAGCCAGGATGTTGGTGGTCTTCTTAGTCACCTGGACAAACTGCTGGTCCATATTCAGCTGGCAGTCAACCAACACCCCCAGGTCCTTTTTCATCAAGCAGCTTTTCCTCATAATCGTTGTTGTCAGTATCATTAATTCTTGATATTCATAGCACTCCCTAACACACAGAGCCATCCCACCTCCTCTTTCCTGTCCTGTCCCTTCTGAAGAGTTTATAACAATCCAATGCAGCACTCCACTTATGCACATCATCCCACCATGTTTCCATGACAGTGACAACATCATAGTTTTCATGCTGCACAATGGCTTCCAGTTCCTCTTCTTTATGGCCCATGCTGACTGTGTTAGTGTAGAAGCATTCAGTTGGGCTATTGATCCTGACACCTTTCTGGAAGAGGAAGAAGCCTTAATTCCCACTTGTCCATTCCCAGGCACAGCCATAGTTTCTAACCTATCAATGACCCTCACATCTTTGCTGCCTTCACTGAGACAGCAGATTGAGGGACCTCACTAGTACCCTGTCCCATAGACATTGCCATGCCATTGTTTTGCATAAATCAAGTATAAGGTTTAATTCAATTTAGGAATATAAGCTTTTTTTTTAATTCAATGGCTTTGGATATTGGAATTAGAAGTTTTATTGATCAGAGCCAAGTTAGCTATTTTACAAGTTGATGTAGATTAACATATTGACAGAAAAAATTATCTGTTCACATTTATTGGACTAAGTGATACACCACAGAATTTTGTATAGGCAATATTTTTTTCTCCATGAGAGATGAAATGGTAAATTTATGAGCAATTATGAGCAATATAGCTAAATCACTTTGCATATTATCAGTTATGATAAAAATATTTCTTTTTCTCATAAATTGTGAGTGGAATAACAGTAAGTACAAATGTAGAGCCATTTTTTTAAAGTTAGGCTTGCATCAGAATGACTACAATGGGATGATGCCTCTTCTCCCAAAATGGACATGGTGAGGAAATGCACAAAGGAAAACAGAAATATAGTGGAAATGGAAAATTAAAGACCAGGTGTTTGTCTGATCTAAACACAGGCAAGGCTCTAGGCTAGATTTATATCTAGGCATGCTCCCCTTTTCCCAACTACAGATGTACACCACAGCCAAGTCTATGCTCCATGATGTGCTGAGGTCTGGGTCACACTAGCTTTAGTTTTCCTCTCCTAGGGACCTCTCTCTGCAGAGTGGTAATATGGAAAGTCAACAAGGATTACCTCCTGTTATGACTCAGTGGAGTCACACAGACCAAAAATAGAACACAATTGCCACTTATGTTCCATAACCTTCTGATAACGAAGGCTTTCCAGACCAAACTGGTGTTCACAGCATTAACTTCTATATTGTACTACTGTTTATGCCACTCACAGGACCAGTACAGCCCCTGGGAAATCTGAAGGACTATCGTGCACAGTGAAAGTAGGAAATACAGCAGAAGAAGAACAATTTGGTTTCTTTAAAGCTGCAATTCTTGGCTATCTCTTGTTCCAGACTTTCCTTCGAATGTATATAAACCTCTCTTTCTCAAAAAAGAAGACATGGCATTTTAATAAGGGGGCTGTTTTAAATCTCCTCTTAACCAGAAAATACTGATTGATAGTCTGACACCTCTGAGATGCAAAAAGCTAGTGACATAATTAAATAATGAATTTCCTTCAGCCCTATCCTTTCTGTTCCCTTCCTCTTTTCTATTTGTCCCCATCCCTCTCTCTCTTCCTCTCTTCCTTCTTTTCTTTTTTTCCTCTTTCCCTCTTTTTTACAAAAGGTATGATACATGCAAGAACAATACCATATATAAACAATCTCCCAAAGAGGATCTTCGTATTATGCCTTCTGGCCTAAAAAATAGCTCCTTTACTTCTGCTTCTCCCCAGGATACACAGAGATGCTCTAAAACTTCCCATATATTATACAGTTCTATTCCAGTGTGTACACTTTGAATTTCACCCACAAAATCTTGTCTAGCTCCATGCTGTTTTACAGACCACATAATCCTGGGAGGTTTGAGACTTGTTTCTCTGTCTGCAGCTGGTTTTAATATAGAAATTGGCTTCAGTTAAATGCTTAGTGAATCCAGAAAATATAAAGTCTACTCCGAGGGTCTTAGTGAGGTATCATTACTGTCTCTGACATTTCCAGCTGCACTGCTCGAGGGAACAGGAATTGAAATCTCACGTACCAAGAGAAATAGGTGCGGCATTCTTCACTTCCTTCTTAAAATAGCTGATAGTCTTGATATGGTTGACTAAGACTCAAATAGCTTTGATTTCTCTGAAACTGTGATTTAATAAGCAAATGATCTAATTTGGAGATATTAATTCCTGTAAGATTTTATGAATTAATAAACTGTAGAAATATACATTATATTACTTATCAAAGTTTTCCTCATTAAGCATATCCTTTGAGCAGTAGATAGAGATTTGCAGAGAGGCAATGACCCTATAGTCACAACATTCTCTTTAGTTCTGATGAATGCAGAAAAAGACTCTGTGGACTTCTCTGTCCCCAGACATCTGAGCTGTGTTCTCGATCCTTTTTACCTTAGACTTTTCTATGGTTTTGTTTCTTTAAGCAAAGGTTTTGATGTTTTCCATTCTTTGTATCCTTCTTATACCAATAAGTAAATGAGTGACTTTGTGATAACACACTAACAAACAACTAATCAAGGAAGCCAAGTCATAGTCAGGAAGAAGATTTCAGTATTAAGTTCACACTGAGTTATACAGACCAAAGAGAGAAAAACTCACATACTGGAATTGAAATTCAATAAAACTCAGCTCCAGTTCCTTATCTTAGGTAGACAACTATTATGTTGGTAAAATAATTTAAAATGTTAATATCCTATGCACCAAGACCTGTTTGACTGGAGTTCATATCCTTTAAATAAAATTCAAGAATTGCCAGACTAATAGCACAAGTGGATGCATCTCATGTAACTTAATAGCTTTTTTATTTCAGTGGTTGTCAACAGTCCAGTTCTAAAATTCTAATTGCAATCCCACTACTCACTTCAGCAGGAGAAGATTGTCTTTTAGCAAACTCAACCAGGAGGATATTAGTACTGCCAGAGTTTGAAGGACTAATTTTTCTAAATTTCTGGTTAGCCAGGTGTAAGGAAAGAAAATAGTAATTTATTTTTGCTTAGGCAAAAATTATCTACAAATTTACTTATTTTGGGCAAGCTTTAATGCACAAACATGAACCAGAGCTGGGAAGTTCTAAATATTTTTTACCAGATACTGTCCTAATCTGTGAAAAAATGAAAAGGAGTTATGTGGTTTTTCAACAGCACAAGTCCCATTGTGCTGGATCAGACTGGCATTCACTGACAGATGATAACAAAAGTCTAAAATCTCTGGATTTTCTTAAATCTTGTCTGTTTATTTGCTGTTTAGGTTTTTCTAAATCTGGCAGCCTGATAGCTGCAACTTCATGTTTACACGTCCAGCCAGTAGCAAAGCTGATGATGTAAGCCTATTGGGCACACTCACACATTACATTTTAAATATGTGTGTATATACCTACATAAATCTATATATATATTTTACATATATATATACATATATGGCCAGTCAATGTAATCAACACAGAAAGAAATGAAATTCACAATCATGAACAGGAGTGACAACCTGATGCTTTTTTTGGCTAAGGATAAAACTCATTAATGGAATTTATGTATAATCATACATATGAGTTGGAGGAAAGGGACATCATGTTTATTGGACTATGTGGATTTGATGGCCTAGCACATCAGACCTGCAGGAGTGTAAGGCTTTGGTAGACACTGGTGCACAGTGTACCATAATGGCATCAAGCTAGAAAGGGCCAGAACACATATGTATTTCTGGGGTAACAGGGGGTTCTGCTAGTTAACAGTGTTGGAAGATGAAGTGACTCTAACTGGGTATGAGAGGCAAAAGCACCCCATCATGATTGGCTTGGAGGTTCTGTGCATCCTGGGCATAGACCTTAGGAGAGAGTATTTCAAGGACCCAAAAGGGTACCAGTGGGTTTTTTGTATAGCCACTATGCAGAGGGAGGAAATTAAATATCTGTCTATTTTTCTCAGTCTCTCGAGGGAGAGTGGGGTTGCTGAGTACTACCATAACAGTGCTTCGGGAGAAATATCACACTAACAGAGACTCCCTGATTCTCATTTGTAAGAGAGAGTCTTTAAGTTCCCTGACAAGGGGCAGAAGGCCCCATTCAATGGAAAGTCTCAAACAGTCTCAAGGAAATAAATAATACAGTATTGATGTTCAAAAAACTGATAAGGCTAACAAGCATCTGAAAATCCGTGGGAGGACTGCCTTGTGAAGACAAGATAGTTCTGCCACTCATTTGGTGAGCTTGCTAGTTCCCTGTTCTTGAGGAAATTGTGTCCTAAAAGTGGCCTTTCCTTCATTTTCTATGAAATGTGTATGAAAGTTCACAGCCTTGCATAAATTAATGAAGATTATAGAAATTATCCTAAACATATATCCTATGGCACTCATGTCTCCACTAAAATCATGCAACATATCACCTGAGAGAAGGGAGAAACCTGAGACAAGGCTGTCCTTTGCAAGGAGGGTGGACCATGTTAATTTAGCAAATATAAATGGTGAAAATAAATGTCCCTAGAGAGACAACAAAGAAGATCATGCCTAGGAAGATTTCCTAAAAAAGAGGCTGGAACCAGGATTGGTTATCTCTTTATCTCTGTCTTTATCTTTTGCTTTCTTTATCACTTAATTTCTCTTTTCTCTTAGAGTTGTAAAGTAATGGTTAGAGTTGTAAAGAAGCAACCCTAAGTATCATTTGCCATAGATTGTTGTATAAGTAACATACTAAGTAACACAATACATATCTCACTGCTTGCTTTAATTTGTTATGTGCCTAACCAATTATTGTGGACTTGTTAAGACCTATACTAATCATTTTGGGAAACTAATAAATGTTTGAGTACGGACCTTGAGATTTATCTCACTTTAGTCCAGACCACTGGGGATTTAAGAATCTGAAGTCAATTTACCCCCCTTCTTTCCTGAGAGCGGGATGCGACGTCATCCATATACCATCCATATTTATTGACTAGAGAGCCAAGGATAGATCATCAGGACTTGTTCACCTTTTAGCAGTCTCATATGGCCAGTGTGAAAGTATAATAAAGAGTGGAGACTAACAATAGACTATTGTGGTCTGAATGAAGTCATACCACCTCTGAGTGTTGCCATGCTGCACGTGCTAGAACTCTAGCATGAACTGGAGTCAAAGGCAGATAAGTTGTATGCCACAGTTGATATTGTTAGTGCATTTTTCTCAATCTCTTTGGTGGCATAGTGTAGGCCATAGTTTGCTTTCTCTTGGAGGGGCATACAGTATGTTTGGAATTGACTGCCCTAGAGGGTGAAAAGCAGCCCTACCATTTGCCTTAGACTGATCCAGATTGCACTGGAACAGGGTGAAACTCTGGAACACCTGTAATACACTGGTGACATCATTGTGTGGGGAAACACAGAAGAAGAAGATTTGGAGAAAAGGAAGAAAATAATCTAAATCCTTCTGAGAGCCAGTTTCACCATATAACAAGGTAAGGTCTACACAGGAGATCCAGGACTTGATGATCTTCAAGGTCTCTTCCAACTTAAATGATTCAATGATTCTACGATTCTGCAATCAAATCCCAATAAAATGTGAGCAATAAAATATCATCTTTTTCTTCACTAACTAAGAAAAAGTTAGCAGCTTTTTCTCCACCAAGTAACCCACAAGCTTTCCTAGGCATTGTGAGGTTTTGGAGAATGCATATTCCAAATTACATTTTGGTTGTAAAATCTATCAAGTGATCCAGAAGAAGAAGGTTTTTAAGTGGGGCCCTGATAAATTACAAGCTTTTGAACAAATTAAACAGTATCCCTTGGGCTTGTCTGGCCAGGAAAAGACATTAAAAATGTGTTCTATACTGCAACCTGGGAGAATATCCCCACCTGGAACACTTGTCAGAAAGCACCAAGGAAGACTCAAGGTCAGCCTCTAGGGTTTTGGAGTAGAAGATACAGAGGATCCAAGGCCTACTATACTAGAACTGAGTAAGAGATATTGGTAGTATATGAAGAGGTTTGAGGCTGCTTTAGAATCGGTCAGTACTAAAGCACAGCTGCTCTTGACACCTCAACTGTCAGTGCTGGGCTGGATGTTCAAAGGAAGGATCCCCCTACATATCATACACATGACACTATGTGGAGTATGTGAGTTGCACTGATCACACAATGGGTTTGAAAAGGAACCCCCACTCACCCAGGAATCTTGTAAGTGATCATTGACTGGCCAGAAGGCAAAGATTTCAGGGTATCTCCAGAGGAGGAGGAGGTGGTCCAAGCTAAAGAGGCCACAGCACATAATCAACTACCGAAAAATGAGAAGAAGTATGCCCTATTCACTTATGGATCCTGTCATATTGTAGAAAAACATCAAATGTGGAAAGCTGTTGTGTGGAGTCCTACATGGCAAGTCACAGAAGCCACTGATAGAGAATGTGAATGAAAACAATTTGCAGAAGTGAAAGCCATCCAACTGGTGTAAGGTATTGCTGACCAAGAAAAATGGCCAGTACTTTATGTCTGTACTGACCCGTGTATTGTGGCAAATGCTCTGTGGGGATAGTTACATAAATGGTAGCAGACCAACTGACAGGGTAGAGGCAAATCCATCTGGGCTGTCCCATTGTGGCAAGGTATTGCTGTCCAGCTGGAGAATATAGTTGCAAAAGTACATCATTTAGATGACCACATACGTAAAAGACAGGCCACTGAAAAACTTCAAAACAACTAGCAGGTGGAATTGGCACTATTGGCTTTGGACTGACAACATAAGACTGAAATATTTATAGCTTGTGGGTCAGTGACACTTCAGACCATCAAGGAAGAGACACAGCATATAGATGGGTTTGGAGGGGTGAGGGGTGGACTTGACCATGGACAATATTGCACATGTTATTAATGAAAGGGAAACATGTGCGGCAATCAAGCAAGCCAAGCAGCCAAAAAGTCTGGTATGGAGAACGATGGCTGAAATATAAATATGGTAACACCTGGCAAATTGATTACAACACACTCCCACAAACCTGCCAAGGCAAGTGCCATGTGCTTACAACAGCAGAAGAAATCACCGTATCATAGAATCATAAATTAGCTTGGGTTGGAAGGGACATTTAAAGATCAGCTGGTCCAATTCCCCTGCAATAAGAAGGACATGTTCAACTAGATGAGGCTGTTTAGATCCCTATCCAACCTGACCTTGAATGTTTCCAGGAATGGGAGATCTACCACCCTTCTGGGCAACCTGTGCCAGTATTTCACCACCCTAACTGTACAAAATATCTTCCTTATAGCTAGTCTAAATCTTCCCTCTTTTAGTTTACAACCATTACCCCTTATCCTATTGCTACAGGCCCTACTAAAAAGTTTGATCCCGTCTTTCCTGTAGACTCTTTAAGTACTGAAAGACCACACTAAGATATCCCCAGCACTTTCTCTTCTCCAGGCTGAACAACCCCAGTTCTCTCAGTCTGTACACGTAGAAGAGATGTTCCACCCGTATAATCATTTTTGTGACCCTAAATATTTCCAGATGTCTGGAAACCTACCCTGTCCCTTATGCTGCCACCTGAAACTCTATCCTGGGCCTTGAAAAGCAAGTTTTCTGGTGACATGTCATCCCAGAAAGAACTGAGTCAGAAAACAGGACTCATTTCTAAAACAACGTCATAGACTTTGGCCAAAGAATATGGCATTGTGTGGATATATCACATTCCCTATCATGCACCAGCCACCAGGAAGATTGAACTATAGCATGGACTATTAAAGACTACATTGAGACCAATGGGTGGTAAGACCCTCAAACATCTCGATACACATTTAAAAAAGGCCATCTAGTTAGTTAACACTAGAGCATCTGCCAGTCAACCTAGCCCTACCCAATCAGAAGTTTTACTTACTGTGGAAGGGGTTAAAGTCCCTGTAATGCACATGAAAAATGCATTTGGGAAAACAGTCAAGGTTATTCCTGACTCAGGCAAAGGCAAACCCATCCAGGGGATTACTTTTTTCAAAGATCTAGGTGCACTTGGAAGGTAATGCAGAAAGATAGGGAAGTCTGATGTGTACCTCAAGGGTGTTTGATTTTGGGTGAGAATAGATAATGAATTAAATTGTATTAGGTTAATCGCTAAATTACTATTGTATATCATCGCTACTACAGTTATTATATGGATATAGTATTGCTTTATGCTAAATAATATTATAGTAACAATAAGACAAATTTATGAAGAATGAACTTTCATGAATCCAAGCAAAGTGCAGCGATGATGGAACCAGGAATAGCTCCAACAAATCCAACAAATCAACATGTTTCTCTCTGACATTCCGGACACCAATACATATACCATGGAGATAAACAGAAGGAATTATCTGTCTGGAGTTTTGGGGCTACATACTGCAACTTGCTGGGATCTTGCTAGATTACAGCAACATGTTGGAATTGCTTGCATGACAGTGTTGCAGGCAGAGTGTAGCAATGGAGAGATATAAACTCTTTAGGAAGAACAAACCAGAAAGACAAGGAGGGGGAGTTGCCCATTATGACAGGTGTGTGCATAGAGCTCTGGTTGAGGATGAATGATGAGCCAATGAGAGTTTATGGTTAAGGATTAAGGAGCAGAACAGTATAGGTGACATTATAGTGGGTGTCTCCCACTGACCAACAGATCAGGAAGAACAAGTAGATAAGGCCATCTTCAGACTGCTGAAAGCAGCCCCACATTCACAGGCCCTGGTCATTATGGGGCACTTGAACCACCTCAGTATCTGCTAGCGGGATAGCACATCAGGACATAACCAGCCCATGGGGTTCCCAGAGAACATTACTGACATCTTTCTGACACAACTGATAGAAGATCACACAAGGAACAGTGCTCTGCTGGAAATTATATGCAAGGAAGGATTTGTGAAGATTTTGAAGGTCAAAGGCATCCTTGTTTGCAGTAACTGTGAGAGGGTGGAATTAAGGATTCGGACAGGTACAAGCAAGCAAAATGCAAGCTCACAATCTAGAACTTTAGGAGCATAGGCTTTGGCCTTTTCAGGAGTTTCCCTAAAAGAATTCCATGGGATAATGCCTGAAGGGAATAGAAGTCAATAAAGTTGACTGCAAACTCAAGAGTGATCCATGGTAATGAATAGAAAGTCAGACCAAAATGCATGGATGAACAAGGAGCTTCTGGCAAAACATAAACAGAAAAATGAAGTATACAGAAGGTAGAAGGAGGGAAAGTGGGACTGGAAACTTGGGAGGAGAATAATGACACTGAGCACACAGAGATAAAGGTCAGAAATACAAAATTTACCTGGAGTTGAACTTGGCAAGGAATGTCAAAGACAACAAGAAGAGCTTCTATAGGTATATAAACAATGAGAGGAAGACTAGGGGAAATTTGGGGCTGCTGCTGAATGGAGCATGAGGCAGCAATGTGCATTTGCCACAAAGGTGTCTAATGACATCCTGGGCTACATTAGACAAAGTATTGCTAACAGACAGAAGGAGGTCTTTTCTTCCTCTTTATTCAGCATTGGTGAGGTTACATCTAGAGTACTGCATCCACTTCCCAGCACAAAAAAAAAATATGGAGTTAATGGAAATAGACCTGCAAGGAGTCTCTAAACTGATTAAGGTGTTGGAGCTTCTTGTGTGAAGAAAGGCTGAGAGAGCTAGGATGTTCAGTCTGGAAACTAGAAGGCTCATCAATGTGTACAAATATCTGAAGGAAGGATGCAAGGAAGACAGAGCCAGGCTCTTTTCAGAGGTGTGTAGTAGCAGGACCAGAGGCAAAGAGAACAGACTGAAACACAGGAGGTTCCCTCTGAATATCAGGAAACACTTGCCACTGTGAGGGTGTCCAAACACTGGAACATGTTGTCCATAGAGGCTGTGGAGTTTTCATCCTTGCAGATATATAAAAGCCATCTGAACATGATCATGGGCAACCTGCTCTAAGGTAGCAAGGAGCTTGGATGAGATTACCTTCAGAGGTCCTTTTCAACCTAAACTATGCTGGAATTCTGATTCTGAATATGTATATTTGTATATATGCATCGCAATATACATATATGCATAAATATAAGTAGAGATGCATATATGTATAGATATATAAAATATGGATCCATCCAATATATGGCTTTAGATATAAGTCTATATAGTATCTTGCCTCTGGATCTCCTGTGACCTTGTTACCTCGTTCAAAAACATACATACACACCAGGAACACACACAAATGAAGGCAATCAAGAGAGATTTGAGGGCTTTGAGACAGCTTGTCAAGGGTTTGGAAGCACAAATTATGTTCTCCTCTGTCCCTCCAGTTTTGGGGACTGATGAATGGATAAACAAGATCAGGCAGATAAATACCTGGCTCCATTACTGGTGCTACCAGCAGGACTTTGGGTTTTCTGACCATAGCTTGATTCACAGGACTCCAGGTCTGCTTGAAAACAATGGGAAAACCCTATCCCAAAACGTGAAAAGGATACTAGGCCAAGAGTTAACAAGGTTCATGGACAGAGCTTTAAACTAGAAGTGAACGGGGAAGGGTATAAAACCAGACCCACTGGTAATGAGCCTGGGGGTAGAGGAACAAGGATGGGGGTGAAATTGGAAGCCCAGCTCAAGTGCATCTCACTAATGCACATAACATGGGCAACAAACAGGAGGAGCTGGAAGCCATTGTGCAGCAGGACAGCTATGATGTAGTCACCAACATGGAAACATGGTGGTCATGACTGGAATGCTGCAATGAATGGCTATAAATGCTTCAGAAGGAAGAGGCACAGAAGGGGAGGCAGGGGTGTGGCTCTGTATGTTAGGGAGTGTTTTGACTGTATAGAGATAGATTCCGGTGATGAAAAAGTTTAGTGTTTATGGATAAGAATGAAGGGGACAGCTAACAAGGGAAATTTGGTGCTGGGAGTCTTCTATAGACCATCCAACCATGATAAGCAGGCAGATGAAGTATTCTATAAGCAGCTGGTGGAAGTCTCACAATTGACAGCCCTTGTTCTGGTTGGGGACTTCAACTTACTAAACATTTTCTGGAAATATAACACAGCAGAAAGCAGGTTGGCTAGGAGCTTTCTTGACTGGATGGAAGATAACTTCCTGACGCAACTAGTAGGTGAGCCTACCAGGGGAGGCACCTCATTAGACCTACTGTTCACAAACAAAGAGGAACTAGTGGGAGATGTGACAGTCAGAGGCCATCTTGGGCTAAGTGATCATGAAATGGTCAAGTTTTCAATTCTTAGTGAGGTAAGGAAAGGGGTTAGCAAAACCTCCACCTTGGACTTCCAGAGGGTGGACTTTACCTGTTCAGAACTCTGGTTTGGAGAGTCACCTGGGAGATAGTCCTGAGGGTCAAAGGTGTCCAGGAAGGCTGGACACTCTTCAAGAGGGAAAACTTAAAGGCCTGGGGGCAAGCTGTCCCCATGAGGAGCAAGATTAAACAGAAGGGCAAATGGCCAGCCTGGTTGAACAAAGAGCTTTTGATGGGACTTAGGGAAAAAAAAGAGGGTTTACCACCTTTGGAAGAAAGGACAGGCAACTCAGGAGAAGTACAGAGATCTTCCTAGGTTATACAGAGAAAAAATTAGGAAGGTTAAAGCCCAGCTGGAAATCAACCCAGCCATTAATATAAGGAACAAAAAAAAATTTTTATAAATACTTCAACAATAAAAAGAAAGCCAGGGAGAATCTCCACCCCTTACTGGATGCAGGGGAGAACATTGCAACCAAGAACGAAGAGAAGACTGGGGTACTTAATGCATTCTTTGCCACAATCTTCTATAGTCAGTCCAACAGCTCCCAGGGTATTCAGCCTTCTGAGATGGAAGATAAGGATGGCGAACAGAACAACCCCGCCATAACCCAGGAGGAAGTAGTTAATGATGTGCTTATGTACCTAGACACGCGTAAGTCTATGGGGATGGATGGGATTCACCCAAGGGTACTCAGGGAGCTGGTGGGAGAGCTCACTAAGCACCTCTCTATCGTCTATCAACAATCCTGGTTAACAGTGCAGGTACCAGATGACTGGAGTGTGGCCAACATGATACACATCTACAGGAGGGGCAGAAAGGAGGATCTGGGGAACGATAGGCCTGTCAGATTGATCTCAGTACCCAGAAAAATCATGGAGAGGATCATCTTAAGTGAGCCCTCAGAACAAGTGCAGGGAAGACAAGCGATCACGGCCAGCCAGCATGGGTTTATGAAAAGGAGGTCCTGCATAACCAACTTGGTGTCTTTCTATGACCATGTAACCCGCCTTCTCAGGGGAAGAGACCTGGACTTTGGTAAGGCCTTTGACACCATCCCCCACAGCATTCTCCTGGAGAAGCTGGTGAATCATGGCATAGACAAGTGTACTTTTCACTGGGTAAAAAACTGGCTGGCTTGCCACGCCCGGAGAGTTGTGAGTAATAGGTTGAAATCTTGTTGGTGGCCAGTGACCTGTGGTGTCCCACAGGGCTCAGTTTTGGTCAGTCTTATTTAATACCTTTATTGATGATCTGGATAAGGGGATTGAGTGCACCCACAGTAAGTTTATAGATGACACCAAACTAGGTGGGAGTGTTGACCTGCTTGAGCTGCCCAGCAGAAAAGGACCTGGGACTATTGGTGGACAGATGGCTTAACATGATCCAGCAGTGTGCCCAAGTGGACAAGAAGGCCAACAGCATCCTGGCTTATATCAGGAATAGCATGGCTAGCAGGAGTAGGGAAGTGATCGTGCTTCTGTACTTGGCACTGGCAAGACCCCACCTCAAGTACTGTGTTCACTTCTGGGTCGCTCACCACAAGAAGGGCATTGCAGTGCTGGAGTGTGTCCAGAGGAGAGCCACCAAGCTGTTGAGAACAAGTCATAAGAGGAGAGGCTGAGGGAACTGTGCATGTTTAGTTTAGAGAAAAGAAGGCTGAGAGGAAATATAATCAATGGGTGGGTCTGAGATCTGATAAAGGGAGGGTGTCAAGAGGATATGACCAGTCTTTTTTCAGTGCTGTCCAGAGATAGGACAAGAAGAAATCGGCACAAACTGAATATAAGAAGTTCCACCCAAACATGAGGAGGAACTTCTTTGAGGGTGGCAGAGCACTGGAATAGGCTTCCCCGGGAGGTGGTGGAGTTTCCTTCTCTGGAGACATTCAAACCCTGCCTGAACAAGTTCCTGTGCAACCTGCTCTAGGTAGACCTGCTTTGGCAGGGGGGTTGGACTAGATGATTTCCAGAGGTCCGTTCTAACCCCACGTGATTCTGTGATTCTCCTACTGTGGGCAGTTCTTCATTCTCAGAACTCCTGTTTTTGTCTTCCATGACTTGGGTTGTGTGGTCAGAGCTCTTATCGGTGAAGACTGAGCAAAAAAAGTTGTTCAGTAGCTTAGCCAGATCCACATCCTGGGTGGCCAGGTCTCCCATTTCTTCCAGAGAGGGCCCACAACTTTCCTAGTCTTGCCTTTATTCCTGACATATCTGTAGAAGTTTTTCCTATTGTCTTTAATGTCCCTGGCTAGATTTAGTTCTGCCTGGGCTTCACTTGCCTGATTGGTTCCTGGTCACTTGGTCAGTTTCTCTATAATCTGCCCATTCTACCCATCCTTGCTTCCAAGAGGCCTCAATTTTTGTCCTGAGCTTGTCCAGCAGATTCTTGTTCATCCACACAGGCAAAATGCTGGCTATTTTGCCTGACATCTTTTTTGGGATGCACCTCTCCTGAGCTTGGAGGAGGTGATCCTTGAATACCAACAAGCTTTCTTGGGCCCCTCTCCCATCGAGTTCATTTTCCCATGCTACCCTACCAATCAGATCTCTAAGGAGTCCAAAGTCTGCTCTCCTAGAGGGTAGCAAGCTTGCTGCACACCCTCCTTGCTGCCCTATGAATCTTGAATTCTACCATTTCATGATCACTGCAGACGAGGCTACACTTGAACTTGACATTCCCTACCAGCCCCTCCTTGTTAGTAAGGACAAGGTCCAGCACGGCTCCTTTCCTTGTTGGCTCCTTGATCATTTGAAGAAAAAAGTTATCATCAACACATTCCAAGAACTTTCTGATTTTTTTGTGCCCTGATGTGTTGTCCTTCCAACAGATATTGGGGTGGTTGAAGTCCCCAGTGACAGTCTTCCTGTCACTCTGATATGGTAGTTTGTAGCAGACCCCAACTGTAACATCACCTGCCCTTGTGCTCCCTTTAATCCTCAGAGACCCATAAGCTCTCTGTCAGGTCTTCATTCATCCTCAGGTGGAGCTCCACACATTCCATGTTATTGTTGACATAGAGGGCTACACACCACACATTGTCTTCCCAATCTGTCCTTCCTGAAGAGTCTGTAACCCACCATGTCTCAGTAATGCCTATAAGATCATAGCCCTGGAGGCACGTGCATGTGTCTCTTTTTACCCATGCTTGTTCCCCATGCTGCGGGCATTTGTGTAAAGGCACTTCAGCTTGGCACCCTATGGGGCTGACTTATTATCTGGAATGGCTATATTTCCTTTGTGTTGATCTTGAGGTGGCCTTCCTTTGTGGTGTTTTATCTGTGATTCCTGGATTCCTTTTGCCTCAGGACCCTCAAAGACAGGCCTGATGTTATCATCCCTCCACCCTCCACCTTCATATCTACTTTAAAGACCTGTTAATCAACCCCACAATCTCTTGGGCCAGAACAGTTTTTCCCCTTTGAGAGAGATGTCTTCCATCTGCTTTAGTCTGGCTCACTGATTTTTATTTCCATACTCTTGTTGAAACTTCTTCCTGAATCCATGTCATGTTCAAGTGACAGCCCAACCTAAAGTCAGTGTTAGATGGCTCATTCTTTTCACTAAATATTATTATTATTATTATTATTATTATTATTATCATCATCATCATCATCATCATCATCATCATCATCATCATTATCATCATCATCATCATCATCATCATCATTCTTTGGTCTTTGTTCCTCAACTTCATAAGATTAAAAACCACATTATTCAGACCTATACATCTAATTCTCCATGACTTCACATTTTTTTCTGCAAACTATAGAATAGAATAGAATAGAATAGGGTAATTTCAGTTGGAAGGGACCTGCAATTATTTTCTAGTTCAACTGCCTGACCACTTCAGGGATGATCAAAAGTTTAAGCATGTCCAAATCCCTCTTAAACACTGACAGACTTGGAGCATTGACCATCTCTCTAGGAAGCCTGTTCCAGAGTTCGATCACCCTCTCAGTAAATATATCCTTCCCAACATCCAGTCTAAATCTCCTCTGATGAAACTTTGAACTTGTTCCCACACATCCTATCACCAGATCCCAGGGAGAAGAGATCAGCTCCATCACCACATAACCTCCTCAGGAAGCTATAAAGACCAATTAAGAAAATAAATAGTAAATGCCTTTTTCATTTGACATGATAATGTTGATTTTTATTTTTTTAAACGGGATTCACATTTGTAAGGACTTGCAAAAGATTCTAGTCTCTGGGGAGCAAATTACCCCCCTTTTTTTGCCTTTCTTTTTTTTTAATTTCATTTTTTTGAGTCCTAAATTGTAATAGAAGATTGTCTTGTTTTGTCAGAAGTGATGCAGTTGTTAGCAACTTCCCAAAATTATCTGTGCACAAACCACACAGTTTTCTGATTTCAAATCCCAGTTTAGAAATCAGGAGCTGTAAAAGCTTTACAATTAACTAGTCATAATTGTTCTGAATAAAATGAAATGAAAGCTTTCCTCTCTCTTCCTGTTTTGGAAATTACTGAAATAATTTTTGCTGGAAGTCACAAACAAAGATTGTCTAAACTTTACGGTTAACTTGGTACTATTACAGGACACAGAAAGCAATGCTTTTCATCCTGAAAGACTTAACAACAGGTCTTAATTAACCTCTGCCAGCTACATCCAGAGTGTTTACAGGTGTTACGTACAATATAAAGTACACAAACCCTCTGAAATTATCAATCAAATGATCTTCTAAGAAAGCTTTTCTGGAAACGGGAGCAATTAGAAAACAAAACAAAACAAAACCCGAGTACATCTGTTGTGTGCCATTGTCACGCCTAGACTCACTGCAGAGAGCAGAAAAAATAATGATTAGGGAGAAAAAATGAAAGACTGATTCACACATTGGATCATTTTTCTCGACAGACTTCGACTTTTATTTTTGGAGCAATCATCAAACACAGCTATGAAAACTTCCAATATGTTTTGTACACGATTATCTTAAAAAATAAAGAGGGTGGAGGTTTATTATCTGATTCCCATTGGAATTTGAATTTACACATCATACCAAAAAAAATGCACAATTTCCACCTTGTGAAAATCAGTCTGTTTATCTCGCGTAATACAAATTCTGACATGCAAGGGTTCACTGCAAAACAGAAGGTGAACAGATCCAGTGCACAGTTATCTTTGGTTTTAAAAATAGCTGGTTTACATAGCTGGTTAAGACATTAAATAGCATGAAGTATGTATTGCTGGTATATTTTTTAAAATATAATTTTTGAACCAGAAAAAAAAAAAAATAATAGGGCTGCTAATCTTGCTGAAGAACATCAGAGGAATACAGCTGAATACAGCTGAAGACAGCCTTCATACAAATGTTTCAGGACTGAAGAAAAATAATAAAAATAATAAAAAAAAATCAACATGGCACTTATGCAGAATAAATGAACTAAACACAACTTTATATTGGAAAGATATACCCAGCCCTACATACCAAGACAGTCAGAATTTTGACATGCTGAAGTGATTAATAGATTATGCTAATACTAGCTGTAGCACAGACTTGATTGTTAAACTGTCTTGTATTTGTTTTGAAACTGGCTTCCTTGTTATCAAACAATATATGAACTTATATTGATTTCACTGAAAGTTTAAAATATTCATAAGGCAATATGTGTTTTGTATTTTTGTTTCAACAAAACAACTCATCATATATTGTCATTGCTGTGACTTCAGCAGACCTCTTAAAACTATTGAAAATCTGACTAAAGAACAGTGGAATACAAACTTAGAGGAAAATAGACTTCAATCTAAAATATGCAAAATGTGTAACTCTCTCCAAAAAAATAGTCCAAACAATAGTAACAAATGTCTTCATTTAATTTACAAGAATTAAGTGGACTCAGCATTTCTTTCACGTAATTTTGACACCTTTATGAGATCATTTCTTATATAAGCTGGTTATGACAGGAACTTTAATTTGCCAATGCTTATTGCATCTGTTCATCATTGTCAGCACAATCAAAAGACATTATGACGATTCAACTGAATACATATAAGTGTACATATGGCATACGTATGTATATGTATGGGTACAGCTATGTGCACGGGTTCGGGTACGTATGTACATGCACATGTACATATGTCCTCATTCAGGGTAACTCCTTAAATAACAGAAACTCAGATATACTCAGAAGGGCAGATTAATATAAAAAGTCTATTAAAAAGTCTCTTTTGCCACTTTTCAATCTTCCTTTCCTCTAGAATGAAAGCAACTTCTGTTGACACATCTCCCCCTGAATATTTGGTCCTTATACCTAGACAACTGGTTTATTTTGCTAAAGGTCTGTATGAATGAAAGCATATGTATGTTTTTATTTGAACCTAAAGGAAAAAATGGAAAAATGGAAAAAAATTTTGACACCTTAATTCTCCATACTTGGATATTGAAAGAGGAACCAAGAACCTGCAGAAGAACCATCTATGTCCAAATTTCAGATGATTTAATCAAAACCATTATTACCTTCAACAAGGGCAGTGATCTGCCATTCTTTCCTTAACTATTTGAGCTTTTCAACCTGGTCCATATAGTTCATGCTTAACAGACAGAAGACTGTCTTATTTCTTTCTCTTTTATCTTTGTTGTGTATGTTTGAGTTTTAGTTTATAGTGTTGAAGATGAGAAGTTGCTTTTTACTCAGCAGAATCTGTTCTGTGTTAAAGAGAGTTACCAGTTCAATAACATCTTTCTGTCAACACAATTCTTCCTACTATTTATACTAGTGCCCTAGAGAGTGACTGACTTCTACATCTACAACTAAGACATTAGGCATAAGAACCAAACCCTGTTAATATGGCAATAAATGGAAGTTTTACCATTCACTGCAGTGGGAGTAGATGCAGATTCCAAGTTTATGTGGACAAACTTTATTGTTGCTTAATTTAAAATTTATGCCTGTGTATGGTCTGTTCTCAGATACAGATGTTTTTTCACATTCTTACATCAATAGATGAAAAAACTTACAGAATCAGTTTTCTAACAAAGATTATTTCTACCCAACCTCTTTGTTGAAATTTGTGCAAGATGTAATATTCTTTCTTGTAATGTCAATTAACAGGGTTTTTTCTTGTTTTGTTGTTATTAAACACACATACTTATTCACAAAAGTTACACTTTAAAAATAATTGGCACTATTTATCAAAGAATGGAAATAATCCTCACTTTTTCACTTTTTATTTTTAATTTTGCAATGACATTTTCTCTGCCGGTATTGATCAGGATTACTCTTCTGATGGAAAAACAGGCTGAACAAAACTTTGTTCCTTGTTCTAGGCTTATAGTAATAGATTGAAACATGAGTTAAGACCTCAGGTTTCAGAATAGCTTAAATTCTACTTTTATATTACACAATGTCAAAAGGATGATTTTTTCTTATCTTTTAGGGAATGAAATATAGTCTATGTGTGCCGTTCTGAAAACTAGGATGAATTGTATTTGCTTTTTTTAAATTCCCATGTACTTTGGTTACAAACGCCTAGTAAGGCAGTTTAGCTCTTAGAAGAACTTGTAATCATCAAGGAAAGGAATATTTTATAGCTGTGGAACTGACCCATAGAAACATGAAACAGTATGCAAAAACTACAGACACAATACTGAACAGAAATTAGGCTATATTATTGTTTTCACAAGCTAAAAATGTACTTTTAAATATTGTAAGATTTCAGTAAATCAAGAAGTCCCAGCACATTTTTTCAAGCTGATAAATTTAATGAAAAATGGAAGTGTTTCAAAATTGTCATTAATACTTGCCTGTGATAAATTTGGGAGCATTTGTACAGTGACCAAAAGCAAGTCTATTGTTATGGCAACTTAGGGAGTAGTTTTGTACACTGATAACTTTGCTTAAGACATCTAGATTCCCAGCTGCATAGAAGAAAAAGAAAATAACTTCCAACAAAGTCAGCCCCAAGGCTGTAGACTTGCCTTGGAAAGACTGATACCAGAGCGTTACCACTGAAGTAGAGAATTCACCTCACTTTGTGGCAAGTGTAATGCCTTCTTTCAAACAGACTTGGTAGCCAAAGGATTTGTGCAGTGTATACAAAAACACTATAAAGAGGAGTAAGAACTTTGTACAAAGTAGTTTATATCAGACAATGAAGAGATACTACTAAAAGAGAATAAGTTTGTTCTACAGAGGTTTAATCTGATATTGCTGTGATACTGTGCAAAACACTCTACCAGAGAAAAGGGAGCCAGGATGTCTGAGAGCAATGAAAAACATAACACAATTTTAGACTCCTAAGTGGGCAATAGACACAGCAGGAATGCACCATAAAAGTGCAGTACAAGGTTCAGTTACTGATTAGACAGTCGTAAACAGGCAGGTATGCTACCATTTGATAGGAAGCTCTTATGCGAGATGATTGTATTTAATTTCATTTCATGTTTTATTAAAATGTTCCACAGACAGTAAACCAGACATTATTACATAAGAGACTTTAAATTTCCCTGATCTCACAGGTAAACATGTGTTTAACTTTTAGGCATTTTATATCAATATATTTTAATTCTGATTATGATTTTAGATAGAACCATAATTATTTTCTCTCCATTTGAAATGATTTTTAGATATTCAATATAAAAGTATGAAGCTAGTTCTGTGAAGTTTCTGTAGAAAGGAATTTTGCCTTTTATTACACCCTGTATTCAAAGGAAAATGTTGGTGCAGTGTAGTAAACAGCAATATTTTGGATAAGTATCATATTTTTTCACGCATGTTTCTCAGCTCATCTAATTTCAGCAATGAGAAGATACTATGAGCAAAATGGCAATGTTAAGAATGCTGAGTGATCCAAAGCTTTGACAGAATTCAACTCAAGCTATTTTTAAGTATACTACTAAAAAAATGTGGTTTAATTTAAAATCTATGTTATTTTAAAACACAGTTTATTGATTTATTTTTTTTTTTAAGCCACGGAACAATGGTACAAATATAATTAACGGGGGATAAATTAATGAATTACTGTAAGTAAAGTTATCTAATATGAGAAGGCAAAGATGATTCAGGAAGGATCCTGCTCACCTGGTATTTCTAGTTTAGCCTCTGTTTTGTTTAGTAATATAATTTATATGATATATAATGCTTTTTCTTTCACATGTCAAAAGAGTCTTAAGTGGCCCACAACAGCGTGAAGTGCACTCTCATGACATAATCTCCTATCTCTCTCTTACAGTAGTTTATGGAAGCACGGGTGATAGGAGTCCATTGCCCTACTCTAGATTGCATTTAAAGTAAAACCAAATCCCTTCTTAGTATCTGTCTCTCTATGAAATAAGAGATGGATTAATCAAGTGTTTACATAGTTAATTGAAAGGTAGTTTTTTTGACGATGACTTTCCTTACATTGCAGCTTCCCAAACCCAAGAATTCCTACAAATGCAAAAATCTTAACTACACAGGAGAGAAATTAATCAACCTTTGAATGTTAACCAAAGTGGCTTTGTAGGTTCCCCGGTTTCACATTTGTTTCTTGTATTCACATTACATACTTACAAAACCCAACCTTTATATTTTTCAAATGTAGGAAAATATAATAATACTGGACTATCTGACCAAATAAGGAAAATAAAGATATTAATTTTTTACACTTTCTAAGCAAACAGTAAGAAATAGTGGTTGTCAATGCCTTTCTTGCTCCCCGAAAAGAAAGAAACATATTACCCGAACAACATCAATTTCCATTCTGTGTAGAACAACAAAGAACTCTCTAGATGAGGAACTATGGGGTGAATTAGTTTATTAGTTCTCCATTTCTGCCAAGGCACTTTACCATGAATCAGTGCTTTTTTTTAGAACTGCCAAAAAGATGTGAAGCATTTTGAGGTTATACTCATATAATTTTATTATTCTTTCTACAGAAAATCAGAGATTTAGATAAAGCTATAGGCTTTTTTTCTGAGTCTTTGCACATTTAAGAAACTCAAATCCAAATCCAAGCTTCCAGAAGATCAAAAACATTTGGTAAGCTTTCCCTTACCTCTCCTTCAGATGTTTCAAGGTTTTTTTTGCCAGAAGTGCAATGTGACTAGTTCTCAAAGCTATCAAGTCCCAAAAGTATTTAAAGCAAATTGTAACAGACTCCTGTGATTCAATAAAATAGGTATAAAAATAGAGTGATAAAATAGAAAAATAATAAAAAAAAGTGGTCAAAATAAATGGAAAATAGACTGTGTAATGGATTTTGATTTATGTAAAAATGTATGAATGATTGTGGGTTGCTTTCTGTAATGATCAGGCAGTTGCATATACAAAAAGATTTCCTTCCCTATCTTACATGTGCAAGAAAGAGTAACAGAGAACTATCATCTCACCATAGTATTTTTGCCTATACAAATCAGTCTTGAGACAAATCCAGTAATTTCATTGGTATATATAAAGATGCCTGAAGTTTATTTTTAATTTAAAGATAGTTACTAGGAGATAACTAGTCTCATCTGAGACACAAAGTAATCCACGGGAAAAAAAAAAAAAAAAGAAATAATTTCTCCTTTAATTTCCACGACATCATAAAAATAGCATATAAAATTTTCAAAGACGGGTCTCAACATAGTCAATGGAGTAATAATAGTCTGACCTGTTCTGTTTCTAATGCACTTCAAACAATTAAATTTCATTTATAGTCCAAACCAGCAATAATATATTCAAAGAATGCCAGTAACAAAATTTTATTTCCAGTGATTCTAAGAAATTCTTCCATAGATGGAAACAACTGTAGCAAAAGATGTATAAGGAAGTATGTGGAGCAGAAGAATAATTTGTGTGTGGTTTTTGTCCTAACTTCACCTCCTGTACCCTTCACTTTCCTTTGTCTATGTATTTCTTTCATACAAATGGTTTGTTTTCTGTTATCACCCGTCAAAATTTTTTATCTACTCTCCATTTTTGATTCTGATGTCCTGCTGCCACTTTTCTGTGGTCTCTTCTTTGTTCTTCTCACAACAAAATACAAGCTGAGGGATGAAAAGGCACCAGAAAAACATTGCCCTACATTTCATCTCAGTTTGAGAGGTTAGAGGTTAACTAAGGTAGTCATTCAGGGTCAATAACATAAAAAACAAAATATGGGAGGTAGGCCATTAAAAATTCAGAGATAAAAGAAAGCATAACTGGGTTATTTAAGGTATCATTATTTTATGGGGAAAAAAAAGAATAGACACCTTATTACATACTCACATACATGTACAAACACACAGAGCTAAGGGGTGATTGCTTATGATCATTTTATGATTATTAATTAGAGAGATAGGTGTATAAGTCTATCCCTTTAAAATGGTTTCAGCATGAACTGCCATTAAGGAGGGCATTATTTGCTGTATTGATACCAGCAGTAATACTGAGGGTAAGCTACAAAGATATTCTCATTGTGGAGCAATTCAGGGAGCTAAAAATCAATTTTTATTAGCCTAAGCTGTAACTGATTTCTTCCATTCTGCACCACAGAAAAAGTCCTTTTCTGTTTTGTTTTGGTTTGTTTGTTTTGTTTTTTTTTTTATCATTAAAAAAGCATACAGAGATAAAAGAGAGAAAAGTTGTTTGGCTGCTAATGCCTGTGTCATGTGAAAAGAAAGCACTCATTGTAATGCATATACTCTCACACAGGCTGAATATGTCTAAAAGGAAGCTCCACTTCAGTGTTGTGACTCTTTATGACTGAAAAGTAAGTGGGAAAGGATGGGTATGGAATGGGAAAACAACAGCAGTATGGTTGAGACACAGAGACATATTCGGGAAGGCTTCACATGATAGAATTGGCATTTTGACCCACACAAAGCCTGAAAGCTCTGCATTGTCTTAATAGTGGCAAAGTAATCTATAATTTCAGTTAGTCATATTCAGGGGTTGGTCCAGATCTTGAGCTGGTTCAATTTTGTATCCATTCACAGCATGAAGATACAAGGCTGTCTTTTAACCATACTGATACAGCTTTATTGAGTTCCCAGGCCAAGAGTGCTGTATGTTGTTTGTGCTATTGGGTGTTTAGTTCAGTTTTGACAGGCAAAATTCATCACTGCAGACATGGACTTTTACCAGAGACTGAGATGTTGATCTGTATTGAAGACACAATCAAGCTCTACAGAAATCTTGCACTTAGGCAGAGAGAATCTTCACTTGCCATTGAAATTGTTTTAAGGCCACCTTGTATTAGGAGGTTTAACAGAGCTGAGGATCCATTCTGGAAAGAGCTGATGCACTGATTGCTTAACACTATCTCTATTCCTCTAAACTCTCTGAGAAATCAATAACACACATATCCATGACTGTGACCATGGTGCATTCAGTTTCAATATGGAAGAAAGAATTGAGTGAATTATTTCATTTTGGCTATCTAATTTACTACTTACATTTTGCAGGCTGCTCAGGTTCTGATTTCACAGCCATCCTTGTTTCATCATTTCTTGTTTCTTCTTACTAGTCAGACGATTCACTCTACCAATTTTGAGAAGACAAGCCAGGAATATTTATTAATATCTTTTCTGCCTTGAAGGATCTGTCATTATGCAGAAGTGACTACGCTACTACACATTCAGTAGTTGTTTATATGATCAGGCAGAAGTAGTACAAAGTAA
This sequence comes from Scolopax mira, assembly GCA_004320125.1. Lineage (NCBI taxonomy): Eukaryota > Metazoa > Chordata > Aves > Charadriiformes > Scolopacidae > Scolopax > Scolopax mira. The sequence continues at coordinate 50,448 of BJBW01015453.1, forward strand.
AAGGACTATTTTAATTCTCAATAGAAAAACTGCTTTTTGTAGCACCATAGTATCAGACCTTTACCTCCACAACAGATACCAAATAGCTCATCCTGTAGATTCCCCTGATGACAGGTGTCTGGACAGGTATCTAGTTTTGGGCTCCCCATTTCAAGAATGACAGGGAACTGCTGGAGAGGGCACAGCAGAAGGCTACAAAGATGATTTGTGGACTAGAAGATCTCACCTATGAGGAAAGGTTGAGGGATTTGGGTCTTTTTAATCTGGAGAAAAGAAGACTGAGGGGGGATCTGAACCTCTAAATACTTCAAGGGTGGGTGTCAAGAGGACGCTGACAGAATTTTTTCAGTGGTCTCCAGTGACAGGACAAAGAAAATAGGCACAAACTGGAAGATAAGAAGTTCCACCTAAAAATGAGGAAGAACTTTTCTTTCAGGATGGCCGAGAACTGGAACAGGCTTGCCAGAGAAATAGTAGAGTCTCTGTCTCTGGAGACATTCAAAACACGCCTGGACATGTTACTGTCTAACCTGCTTTAAGTGGACCTGCTTTGGCAGGGAGGTTGGACTAGATCATCTCCAGAGGTCCCTTCTAACCCCATATCATTCTGTGATTCTGTGGTTCCGTTATAGATAAAGCAAAAGCCACACACACAAGCAAAGCAAAACAAGGAATTCATTCACTGCTTTATATTGGCTAGCAGATGTTCAGCCATCTCTAGGAAAGCAGAGCTCCATCATGCGTAATGGTTACTTGAGAAGGAAAATGCAATAACTCTGAATGTCCCTCCCTTCCTTCTTTTTCCCCTGGCTTCATATACTGACCATGTCATTATATCACATGGAATAGTCCTTTTGTCAGTTGGGGTCAGCTGTCACAACTGTGTGTCCTCCCAGCTTCTTCTGTATTCCTAGCTTACTCACTGATGAAGGAGCACTGTGAGGAGCAGAAAAGGCCTTGACTTCCTAGCAACAACCAAAACCACCAGTGTTTTAGCACACTATTTTCATCCCAACTCCAAAACATAGCACTATACCAGCTGCTAGTAAGGAAGTCAACTCATCCCAGATGAAACCATGACACCTGTACAGGAGCTTAAACTAATCCTTTTGTGTAATAAACTTTATTATTACTGCACATCTTTTCTTTTCTCTTTCTAAATGTTTCTTTCTTTTCCTCCTCAGCTCTAATGGAAATAGATTTTTTTCTTTTTTTTTTCTTCTTTTTTTAATTGTTAAGTCTCTCAATCAGATAGAATATATTTAATATGTTTCATTGAAAGAATTACTATGCTTCTGCTACTAAACTAAGCTGGACATAAAAAATCTGAATCAAACTACCACCATGTCACACAATGTTCATGGCAAACCACATAATAGAGAAAAACTACTGTTATCAATTTCAATGCATGTTTCTAAATGAGGAAATGTGCTTTTGTGGCACAGTATCAGGTAAACAGGATGTACAAATTTTTAATTTTTAACCATAATTGCCTGTTTGCAATTATGTTAATTATATACCTTGCTAGGTCGTTGTACTCCATAGCAGGGGAATGGAGATTTTTATTCCAGAAAAGTGATAATGAGAAAAACGGTCATAACAATTCCCAATAGATTCAACACAAATTTGGGGGCAATGAAAGGAAAATGGAAGGTGTGCAGCAGGTGAGAATAAAGTGTCCACAGTTTTTTCTTAAAATCAATACTGTAATTAATACTGGATCTTTACTAAAGTATTAGAAGTGAGACCATTCTATAAGACATTAAGTTTATAAAAATAAACAAAATTTAGAAGGGCAAAAACATCAGGAGTAATTATAAATGCCACCCTTATACTGTTGCTCAACATAGCTGTGGTAGCACATATTTATGATGAAGACAAGAATAAAAAAAAGAATATAGGTAAATTCTGCTTACCAGATTAGGTTAGTGAGAATTTTTGGCATGTTGTACTGTAAATATCAGCTTTTAGTAATAATAATATGAAACTAAGGGGTGGGGGTGGAGAGTGTTTACTTTCTCCCCATTTGGTAGGATCAAATTTGTTAGATCACAGAATCACAGAATCGTAGTGGTTGGAAGGGACCTCAGAGATCATCGATTCCAACCACAAAAAACCAAAACAAAACAAAAAAACAAACCAACCAACCAAAAAAAAAACAACCAAAAAACACACACACCACCCACCACCTAAACACACAACA
>BJBW01015454.1:0-44830 GCA_004320125.1 Scolopax mira
TTTCTAAACTCCTTCTCAGAGAGGAGTCTGGGTGCGGCTGGATCCAATCCTAGTCCCAGACTCAGTCAATGGTTTATGTCTAAAGGATTATATATGTGCAATCAATCCTTTACATTACTTAGCTAAGATTTCAGAGTTTAGCATGCTATTAGTCACTTACTGAGAATCTACTGTGGCAAGGAATCTCTCAACCTCGAGGAGCAGAGCCTTAAGCGAGCGTCCTCACAAAAGGGGGGATCCTGGCGTGGAGCTGCTGCCCTGCAGGAGAGCTCCAAGGGCTCTTGGAGCATCCACTGTTTATTCAGTAAGATAACTGACCTATAGTCGTATTCTCATGGAAACAAAATTTCTAGGTCCCCACTCCAGTCGGTATTTTGACTATGTTGCCAGCCATCCCCCAAAGTTATCACAGCTGTTATCACAGCTGCTGTTGTGATGGCTGTGGTGGCCAAAGCCCGAGCAGGAGCTGGGGGGGGGGGAAACAAGGAGAGAACAATGCCACAGCTCCTGATGTGGGATTTCAGATTCTATTTTTTTTTAAACTATATAAATATTAGTGATATATGTTGAATGAACCCCTGCATTCTGAATCAAAATAGGATATTTTGCTTTCCCTGCCTCTATGTGCAGGAATTGTTATTCAGACTGTGTCAGCAACCAAATGTGACCAGAGATCTCCCTACCCTAGGAGAGAGAATGATTTCTCCTAACCTTTATTTCTACCAGCAGATTAACAAGTAACTTCCTTGACCGCCTTGGTTTCTAGACAAAGCCTTGAACTATGAAGGTTAATACAGCCCTCAATGTTTTCAACTGCACAAAAGAAACCCCAAAGAAGCCCAATGGTGGGTATAATTGAACAAACAGAAAGTGCTTTTCTTAGTCTCGGTTTCCAGGTTCAGAATAGATGGATTCTGTTCCTGTTCCAGCTGACATCCTCCTGATGAAGAACTTTTCATTTGAAACGGACACTTGCCTCTCTTTATCTACCTCGTCAAGACCGTTTTCACTTTAACATTCATTGCTACCTGTCTAGCTTGGCCAGGGACTTACAGAGAATTTGCTGCCTGTAGCACCACAGCAGACCCTTGTGTTTTCCTCTCTTTGTCTATTGCTTCTTTTAATTACTGCTACTACTGAAACAGGTTGTTTATCCTCTATAAAACAGTAACACTCATTTTTCTCACTGAATTGTTTACTGAGCTTCTGAAGGAAAATTGAGACAGGGTTACATTTTTTTTCCTAAAAAGTCAATTAAAAAGTGTTCAGGAAAATGGAAGACATCTGGGTCCCGTTTGTGTTTGATAATAAGGTTCATACGTTAATAAATACCTGCAAGCTCTCATTACAGATGTAAACATATGTATGACACAGAAGTCTGAAATAACTCCAGCACATAAACACTGATGATATTGATTTATACCAGTACAATCACCTTAATTACCAATTTTCATTCTAATTAAGTCAATTGTGTTATTACTTTGCTTCCTAGAAAAACTTTCAAAATTTATCTTTGCTACATAATGCTCTGCCAAACTTCATCTTATTTTGGCACTGCCAAATTTTCATCTTATTTTGGGACTCAGAAGTAAGTTTGTAACTCATATCTCTGACAGCTTTGACAGGGAAATCTAACCACACTTAAACCAGGTTTTGCTTTATGGACATTTATGAATGGTTATTAATGGACAGTCTTTTTGAAGACTGTGCAGAGAGTACATGAAGGAAGGATAGAAAAATAATGTAACATGGGAAAAAAATTATTAATTTTTTGTAGTAAAATTACTTCTTAAAATTGTAATTTTGAGATAAGGTTACAATGGATAAATAAGTTTATGGTAAAGCATTTGGTGAGTACATTTATCTTGAGGTTCTGCAATGTATGGATGACCTTCACAGAGTAACACAGAGTCCATTTTAAGGTTTAACTTGTTTCAGTCAGGTTTCAGAAGGTCTGGTAAGAGTACTGAAATTCATTTGTGTTGCCTGCAGTCTTTTTCTCAAATACAGAATATGTGTATAATCTCTGGTTTTAAGGAATACATTTCTAAAACATATATTTCCAAAGAGGGTTCATCAAAACTGACACCCCAGGCTAATCAAAAGGAAGCATCTTGGGTCCTCTAAGGGATTTAATAGCACCTGTGGATTCCTTTGCTTCCAAAGGTACAATGAACATGTCCAAATACTTCTTAATAAGGTTACTCTCATAAAAACTTCAGCAGTGTAGTCCTGTCATTAGCATCTGATTTCTTTCAGTTTATTTATGAACTATTGTTAAATTATATGCAAAGATGATGTTTATTTCTATTTTATATAGATGTGTTTTGATCCTAAAATGTAAGCTATTGTTTTTGCAAACATATTTTCTCAACTGAAACCACACTTCTGTTTTTCTAGACAGATGCTCATAACATTTACAGTTTTACTGCTTTACTTTTTCATCAGGTACTTTAATTAATGATTAATCCTTTCTAGATTTTTTGAACAAACTTCTTTCCATGTTTCTCACTGGTTTGTTTCAGCATGTTCAAGTGTTGTCTGGAGGGATTTAAACTTTCTCTGGCCATTACTTCTTCAGCTTGAAGTGAAGAAAATTATTTTGCCCCTGAAGACTGTTTTAAGGGTTTCCTACAACCATTACCAGGGAGATCTATTGATTCTTATTAATTTGCAAGAATTATTTTCATTTCTATTTCCATGCATATTTGAAAGGTGAATCTTAAAAAAGAAATTTGCTAAGCTGCCATGAGCAGCTTGTGCTTTGTGTAATAGTTGTGTGATGGGGAAGTGATATGACAGAAATACATTCTTCAGTATATTATACTGCAGGTAAGCTTAGCAGAAGTCTATTTTGGACTTCATCAAAAAGCAAATACTTTGACACTGCTGTCTTTCTAGGCATTTGTCAAGCCTCTTATTAGGTGACTCTCTTCTGAGCTTTTCCACTCTCATTTTAAGCTCAATTAAAAGCTTCCACCCATACTGAGAGATCTGGGGGGGTTCAGCCTGGAGAAGAGAACGCTCTGGGGAGACCTTAGAGCCCCTTCCAGTCCCTAAAGAGGCTCCAGGAAAGCTGGGGAGGGACTCTTGATCAGAGAGGCGAGCCATAGGACAGTGGTAATGGTTTTAAATGGAAAAGAAGGGAGATTTAGATGAGATCTCAGAAATTCTTGGCTGTGAGGGTGGTGAGAGCCTGGCCCAGGTTGCCCAGGGAAGCTGTGGCTGCCCCATCCCTGGAGGGGTTCAAGGCCAGGTTGGACAGCGCTTGGAGCAACTTGGGCTGGTGGGAGGTGTCCCTGCCCAGGGCAGGGTGTTGGAACTAGATGATCTTTAAGGTTCCTTCCAACCCAAAACTTTCTGTGATTCTATGATTCTATGATATGCTCTGGAACAGATCAAGATCAGACAGGATATTGCAATAGGTGTCTTCAGTGTCTTGGAAGTGCAGCTGTTCGAGTTGTGGAGGGAGTGGACAGTATTCAGATTCCTCAGCTGCAGGAGCATCAAGGTTTTTCCGTATGGGAGAAGCATCTTTCTGTTATCTATATCCAATCATATGTGCAATGTTTCCCCCTCTGAATCTTTTTCAAATGCAGGATGTGACTGTACCATACATAGGAAACGGGCCCTGAATGCCAAATGCAAATGTGGATTTAGAAACTCAGGAGTGCAAATAGTAATAATTATCTTAGAACTCAAACATTGTGTATTCACCTACAGGAGAGTAATTTCTTTTACCAGGGTTACAAATCTAGGCAAGTTTCAACACATATAATAGAAATAGACATATAATAGAAAAGAAGATACCAGCAGATTTTTACCTACTGGTGTTTAATGTATTTATTGATTTAAATGATTATAGCAAGGATTTTTAACAAGGGGGAAGTGAGAAAAAAAAGGGAAAATTATATTTCCTTTTCTCAATATAAATAAAAGAAAAATCCTAGTAGGATTTATAAACATTTGTCAAATTATGCTTCAGTAAGTGAAATCTAACCTTCTTTGTCTGGGCTTCCCAATAGTCTCTATGAGAAAACTGGGTTGAAAACAGAAAAACGAAAACCATTCAGAATTAAACATATGTTCCAGTGTATATTCAGCATTTTCTCTTCTTTAGAGTCTGGCAATTTCTTCAAGGACAGAGAAAATATGTAATTTGAAACAGCAGTTAAGAATAACAGAAGAGTTAGAGGAGAAGCAAATGAAATCAAAGAGATGAAGGAGAGTCTATTCCCCTCGCACTCTGTAAGACTGTGTGTCATTAGGAGCCAATGCCTCCTATTACAAGATTTTTTGTTCAGGCACTTCAGACTTTGCCAAGCTAACCAGTCAGACTGAAATTTCTCATGCTGAGTGCTTGTTGCAAAGTGAATTTGTTTGGATTTTTCCAGCCAAACTGGTTTAGCTCTTTCCAAGACTGACACCAGTTAAAAAATCTGTTGGTTGGCCCACACTAAAAAATAATTATGTGACCTTTTCTTTGACAATCTTTAACTAAATTCATGCTTTGAACTTGAAAATTGGCAAACTCTTCCAGTGCATTTTCTGTCATGGTGAAATCTGTCTGAACTTGTCTATGAGCTGTAAGATGAAACAGAAAAGCACAGTTTAAAGAAATTTCATAGAAGGATGTTTCTCATTTCTCTGAGGAATTTTTTCCATGCTAAACTTGCCTCAGCCTGGTGCTAGAAGGGGCACCAAGCTCAGAATACCGGTGGCTATTCCCTTTCCCTGACTGGGTGAAGAACTTATATAGCAATAGTGATCTGAGTCCCCAGGCCCATGAGGGACTGGAAATGGACATTGGTGAGAGAGGACAACTGGAGGAACAGGCAAGATGGGAAGAAAAAACCTATTAGGAGCAAGGGAGGAGATATACTGAGCCTACAGAAACTGAAAGGGAGAAGCTGTACACATGGAGACAAGGAAAGTGTCGGAACAGGGAGAGGCAATTTGGAAAGGACCTGAGTGTCTTGTACATGGGATGAACATCTTGGCCAGGGCCTCGGAAGGTATGAGCTGTAAGAGTTGGTCTAGTATGAAGAAGGAAAAGTCAGGAAAGGTGATTAGAAAGAGACAGTGTCAGTGAAATTGCAGTTGGGAAGAACAAAGCAAAAACATCTATTTTTATTAGAGCCTGCTTTCCTCACAAGACCAGAAGAAAACTGTTTCTGAATCCTATCTTTGTTTTGCAGTGAGACTATTGCGAAAACCTGGGGGAAAATAACGTCTTTCTTTCTACATGGGACATTAGTGAAGATCACAGGAGAAGACAATTAATTACTTCTGTCAGCTCACAAGACAGGCAAGAATGGCTAAAATGAGTTAATCCACATTTTTTCTCTGAATGTGGTCAGTAGCAGTTACTTGGAGAGAGTGCAAGAAGTATCTAAAATTACAAAGATTTGGCTTGGGATGATATGTGCAGAGAAACGGGATGATATTTACTTTCTATGAGTCTATGGGTTATGAAAAATCTAAGCTAGAATTTGAAGCTGGGGTCCTTATTTTTCATAACTTCTGATAGATTTTGCAGTGATAAAAGTAAAAGATAACAACATAATGTAACAAAGTGATTTCTCATTTCTTGTCTTTTCCTATCTTCTGAGAACCCTATATCCACATTTATATAAATGTTAAGGCTCCATGGTGCAACAGTTGCAATTTGAACATAACATGTTATCTGTACTGGAAAATCAGGTTCTAACAAGTAGGCATCCAGATAAATTTTTCTGGCTTTTGAATGTTCCTACAACTCATTTCTGCATCTGTAAAACAGACATAATAATATTCCTCTCATTTCAGGGGAGAATTGGGAACATAAATTCAATAATTGAATAGTACTTGTGAAGAGTGCTAGTAATACTTTTCTGATTGGAATAGAAAAGTTCCTGCAGAAATTATTAAACCTGTCTTCTGAGTTTGAATTGGCTCCATTAAAATAAGGACTAGAGATAGACACTACAAAAAGCTAAGAGACAAAGCATAGCATTGAATGTTATTAAATGAGAGCTATCCATCCTGTGCATGAAATGAAAGAGGAATCTTAAACCATTATTATGCGATCAGGAAGATAAAGAGTGGACAGTAATGAACAGGAGGGATGCTCGTGACCACTTAAGGTTGTGTGTAATTCTAGCATTTCCTAACTTTTAAATGTATGTTCCTGGAGACCCCAAAATGCTTAAAGTACGCTCAAAAAGTGAAGTTTCTCTGCCTTCATGTGTTTTAGTTGATACATAGTGTGTCTCTCCGAGTTGTAAGATTTATGTAGGAAATACAACAATTCTAACAAAAATCCTGTAATAAAGTGTGTCTTATATGACACAAACTCTTTAATTCTTCAAGTACATACATTACTGAAAACTCAAGCATGTACTTCAATTCAAATATTACAAAAGCAAAACTGAGGAGCAGGTTTTCACTGATTGCTTCTGTATCCACGCTCAGTTCAGCAATAAGCAATCAGAGAAGTTGCTTTTTATCTGTTTCTGTGTTGTGCAAAGTGTGAGAAGAGGTCAGGTGACAATTATTTAGGTTCATTTTAAAGAATTGCCTTCTTTCATCTCATCATTGTGTTTATGAATTGAATTTGTATTTCCTGTTTATACACAGCTTCCTTGGAAGGTCAGGGCAGGCATATTATATTAAGTAGAGATATGCAAGAGATTGAATTTTTTTTGTTTTTTTTTGTTTTTTGGCCCAAACAATGAATAAATACATGTAATGGATCAAAGCAAACAAAACATTTGATGTTATTTCTGTTTTTTAACATTTTAAATTAAATTGGAGAAACTATAAAAGTAAAACGCAGTTTCAAAATGAAGTATTTTCCCCCATTATAATATTATCACCCCTTAAGAAAGGATATTTTTGTATTTTGGTCTGGCACTGAAATTATTTTTGTGGGAATACTTTATAATTTTGATGGAAGTTGTTTGTATTTTGATGGACATTAGTGTTTCTCATAGCGGTTACTTTTTTGTAATAGATTTCAATAGAGTTCAACATACCTCTACTTAGATATGATTTAATCTAAAACTCATGAAATAAAATGTGTCTGTCTTTTACTGTCTTTTTCAACATACAGTGTATTAGTACCCAATTTTTGCATGATTTCTTTTAAATACACTAAGTTCTGAACTTCTAGGCTTAGTCTTCCTTTAAAACTATACCATGACAAAGATGCGCTATTCTTTCAAAAGTGAAATACAAGTCATTTTTTTGAAATCACATATGTCTCAAACAGCTGCCTTAATGCATATCAAACGTTTGCATAATTCTTTTACTCTTATCAGAGACCAATTATGCAAAATTGCAGGAAAAAGGAAGATTTATTTTTGGAATTGAGAGGATGAGTCACATGAAATTTGTTATGATCTTAACTGAGGAGCAGTTCTGAACTGTACAGATTGCAGCATAGAAAATACTCTTCTTAAATGGACTTCTGTAGAAAAGCTAAACATATGAAAAATATTGCAATTTTGGTTCTTGATTTTGCAGGTATGTTGCCTTTAAAATTCCTTTTAAGAGGTGAGTTTCCAAACTGACTGAGAAAAAGTGTCAGCGCGGCGCTTGCCTTGCTGGTTTGGCAGCAAGGTAACAATATTCAGAAGGTAACAATATTCTGTCTACAATTTCAACAAATAATCCATATTTTGTGAATGTTCTTATGAGCTATATTTTATCATAATTGGCAGGAATTAAAGCAAAATGTTGAAAATGATTTTATCACTGAACTCTTGCAGATAGTCATTAGATACAATATAGTGAATTTTTTATTTCTTATGTCATTAATAATTAAATATGTCAGTTTTATAAACAGACATACACTTTTAAAACATCATCAAGCAAAACTATTCATGAAACAGTTGGCTCTAAAATACTTTGAAAACTATAGGATAAGGATTTAAAAGCAAAAGTATAAATTTAAAAGAATTGTTATGAAAAAACTATTTAAAATTTCTGAAGAAATGGAGTAAATGATAATGCTATTAATGAAGTTCAGTTTAGAGATGAATTATAGAAAAAAAGAGGCTTAAAAAGATAGAAAAAAGTACAAAAAGGAATTTAAGTACATTGTCCACACATCTTAATATACTTTGGTTTCCTGTGTAATTTGAACAATCATAGGATGATCATTTTCAGATTTTTAGCTTAGTTATAAAATTTTGAAATCTCTGTGAAACCTAAAAATAGTTGTATTGGGTTTACACAGCAAGGGTTTGGTAGCAAGAGAGGGCTGAGGAGGTAAGCCCTTGCAAGAAGAGACCAACGGCTGCCTTGTGCTGGACATAGCCTGTTCCAGCCAACTCCAAAACAAGCCCACTGCAGGGCACAGCTTAGGCTGTCAATGATGCTGGTGGTGCCTTTCTGACAGCATGTTTAAGAGGAAAAAAAAAATACCTGGCAGCTGTGAGAGAGAGAAAAATGTGAGAGAAATTACTATGTCAAGGTCAGTGAAGAAGGAGGGGGAGAAGATGCTCCAAGTGCTGGAGGAGAGATTCTTTTGCAGCAGATTATGGAGAAGCAGGTGATCCCCCTGTAGCCCATGGATGACCAACAGCAGATTAGATATCCATGCTGCAGCCCATGGAGAACCCCATGATGGAACAGATGGATGTTCTCTGAAGGAACCTGCAGCCCATGGAAAGCTCACGCAGGCAGGACCTGTGGTCTGTAGGGTACCAACACTGGAGCAGTCTATTCCTGATGGACCATACCCCTTGTAGAGGACCCACATCAGAGCAGTTCTTGAGGAACTATAACCTACAAAAAGGAACTCAAAATGGAGCAGTTTGTAATGGAGAGTATCCCATGTGAGAGACCACAAGTTGAAGTATGGGAAAACTGTGAGGAAGTAACACTAGAGCCAAAGCATCATGAACTGACCACAAACCCCAACTCTCCATCCTCCCTGAGCTGCCTGGGGACAGAGGAGGTAGAAGTGTTGGGAATGAAGAAATGAAACTGAACTTGGTAAGAAGAGAGAGGTTTTCAGTTTCGTCTTTGTTTATCACCACCCTAATCTATTTTTAATTGGCAATAAACGAAATTAATTTTCCCCAAATAAGTCTGTTTTGCCTGTCATGGTAATTTGTAAGCAACCTCCTTGTCTTCATCTTGACCCACAACCTTTTTCAACCTATCCTTGAGGGGACAGAGGGTGAGGAGAGAGCAGCTGTATGGGTGTCTGGCAGCCAGACAAGGTCAACCCACCACAATACTTTAAAGCCATAAATCTTCCTTTAAGTCATGTTTTACAGCAACATCAACTGAATTACTAAAAAAAACCAACCAAACAAAGCAAAACACCAAAAAACTGAAAGAAACACCAACAAAAGAGCCCATGCTGTAGGAAAGATGACTTAACTTACATTTTTTTTTAAAATGTAGGATTCCTTTTATTGTAAATGTACAGATATAGTCAGCAGAAACACCAGTGGGGCTGTCACATCTTCCTGAGTAGTATTCCCACATGCACAAGAAGTTCAGGGTACATGTGTGCTCTTTCCTCTACCCCAAATTTGGTCCTTTACCTCTCATTTGTAAATGTTAAGGAGATGGTGGGGGGAAATGTCACAGAAATGACTACAGCATTTACTTACGAGGGGAATTAGTCACTTAAAGGGCAGTAGCCAGAGCCTGGAGTCCATGATCTTCTTATCATCAATATTGTATTATACACAAGAGATTGTTCTTTTGCATTAATTACAGGTTCCTCTGCAGAGATGTGGAAATATTTTGCTGAAAGGAAATCTCCTTCTGAAAGGAAATCTCTTTCTGAAAGCAACCTCAGAGAATATAGAGCTTATGACCAACAGGAAAATCAGTTGAAGCAACAAAAAGGTGCAATTTTGCATAAACTTCTCCAGCAGAAAGATCATCAGCTTTTAGTAAGAAAAACTGCAAGAAACTTCTAAAGAAGCTGCAGAAAGTAGATCAATCACAAACTGATCTCATCAAATGCCTTGTTACAAAGGATCCATAAAAGGATCTTACCAGGTCTCTATATTTGTCATCAAACACTTCCATTTCTCCTGTTTCCAGGCCAAGCATCTTCAACGTGGTTCTCCAAACATGAACACTGCTGCATGGAAAGTTCCTTATAGTAACTTTGGATCGATTCTCTGCCTTTTAGAATTGCATCCTTAGAGAAAGTTTCCATATATTGTTGCAACATTACACCCTGAGCCTAATGATTAATCATCTCCTGCCACCACAAACTGTTTTTAACATGAATACATGTTAAAACAAGCAGACTGTATCACTAAAGATCAGAAAAGTTACGCTAAATTTGTTTAGCAACCAGGTACTTAAATTATCTGTGAAAATATACATTAAATTAATATTAAAGTGGCAAAAGTCATTACTAAACCTGAGCTACAGACTGTTACTGAAAACTGATGACACTCTATTACTGAGTATTTAAAAGTTAACCTTGCAAGATTTACTACTACATCGGAGTCGGGTATCAGGATGAAAATACTGCTGCTAATGAATCAGACAAAGACTAAATAGTCTGTCTCTCTAGATCAAAGCCATCTTTTAACAACATAATCTGAACTCCTTGGTCTTCATCCTGCACTCATTACTCAAGGAAAAAGAAATTAAGTTAATAAAAAAATCACTTGGGTAATGATTCTACCAGTCATTTTTATAGTGTTGCTTAGAAAAATAACATTAATGAAAAAGTCAAAGAAATCATATCATCTCTGCTACAAACAGGTAAATAATTCTGATGCCTAGGAATTAAATAGATTTTGTAAAATGTATTTATTCTTCTCCATTATGGGTCAGAACCTCTTTTCTAAGTTGAGGGATTGCACTGTGTTACATAGCACTGAAAAATTTTGATAGGTTTATGCAGCAGTTGTTAATACAGTATAAAAACAAACACCACAGCATTAATACTGCTTTCTGTAGATGTTCTTAAGTCAGGCTACTTTGTATAACTTCCATGAGTATTTCAGAAAGTCAAAGACCTTTTTAACTTCTCTTTTCCATTCCAGCAAGTTTAAAACAAAATTTTCAGTGTGATTGACACAGGAACATGTTTTTCAGCACTATTTTTTAGAATATATCTGTAACAAGTTCGGTCCTGACAAGGAAAGAGCACAAACTTTCAACTGAACTTCAGAACAAGCATTAGTTAAACCTAAAAACTCAGTTAAGATTATGGAAAGGAAAGGCTTCTAATATTTCCTAGACTACTTCGTTGAGCTAATTGTACCCATTTCTTTAGGATATAATAGGCACTGATGCAAAATCTGACACATACACTGTGCCTCAGAGTGGAAAGAATATGAATTCAGTCCTATATAAAGACTATATAGAAAGTTTGCTGAAAGTGATCAGCCTTTGAAGAAGAGAAGAAAATTTGAAGCTTTGCCTTAACAAGAGGGCCACGTAGGAAGTCCTGGTCAGAGAAAGTGCTAAGAAATGCTAGAATATCAACTTTCCCATCTTATCTTAACATGAAAACTACTCTAAAAGTGGGACAGGAGCTTTTGTCTTCTGGCCAAGAATAAAAACTGCCTAGGAAAGGGAGAAATATGATCTAAGCTGTCTTTCAAGGAAGTGAAGGGAAAGAGAAAGTGTATTTGTTTACCACACAAGCTATTCATCTGCTTGTAATACAGACAATGTACCAAATTAAATTGAGTTTTAAACTAAGGAATTAAGTTGTTCTTCTTCCTTTAGAAACATTGCATTGATTACTGTATTTCTGTGAACTTCTGAGCTGTGTTTTAATTTGTCTATGGACATAACAAATCTGCAAGGGAGAACTGGCTTTTGTCTTGGCTTGTTATTTGTTAGATGATTTCCTGGCTACGGTTGTTGCCTGTGGCACATAATGAACACTTGTCTTTTCTCAAGACAGAAAAATTTCTTTTCATTACTACATCAATCTCAGGATGTGGTGGAAAAAAAAAAACACAACAGAAATTGGTAGAGATTTAAAAAATTAAAAAAAATATATTGAGAGAATTTTTAAAAATTAGTCAGTGCTATAAAAATAAAGACTTATACTAGGTTCCGCTACTATTCAAATCCATTCAAATCAAGGAATCTGTGTGCAAATTATATATTGGTGTCTTTGCATGTAGCTCATTTGGATCAGGAACCATATTTATACACAATTTTTCTACTTTACTAAAATTCAAGTAAATCTTAACTACAGCTAACACACTGGCAATAAAAATGTTGTTGTGTACGTGCCTTAATAATCATCATCATAAATAAATTTTTGAAAGACTTGACTGAAAGTGCATTACTGACAGTTCTCTCACAATACCACTTTATGATACATTGTCATTTCACCAGTCGTATTACACACATGGCTCTGTGCCACACAAAAGTCATAGCTTTCCAACCTGTTCTCACTGAAATTTGCCAGATTTTTTGAGTATGTGACTAGATTTCCATTCTGCTTCCTTTATATTATTGTTATGAGATCCACTGAAAAGACAGTGACTTCAAAGAGTTTTAAAAGCAAATATCTATCACTCTTCAGTCACCAAATTGGCTAGTTACCCAAACTGCAGGTGTAGCTGTGTGTCAAAACTGGTGTTGGTGTTTCTTTGGGGCAATTACCAGTTTATGCACCAGCCTGAAGTGATATTAATGTTATTTATCAGCTAATGTAAACAATCAAGGCATCAATGATCTATTTTACTTTCCATTGCTTTGATTCTACTTAACAAGGTGTTGAAAGAATAAGAACTATAGAGTAAGGTGTAGGTGTTCTGCAGAGAGGCAATTTTCTTTCACTGCTACAAAATTCTCCTGCCTTTTGATGGTGGGGCATGAAATTGCTTTGACTGCAATTAAGCAGCTGTAAGTAAAGCAACACTTAGTTTCTCTCTGCACTTAGCTGTGTCTTTTTTAATTTGTCCATGTAAATGAAATGGCTAACTTTTTTTGTCTTTTTTTTTTTTTAATATGCAGCTTCTTTCTTGAACTTACACAACTTTTATGAGGGGGTGGTGTTCTTTTTCATCTGGGTCATACTGCTTCTCCACAGCAGAAAAAGATGGAGCCTTCAGACTGCTGGCAGTTCATCTTCTTTTCTGGGAACACCAATTTATTTCCTTTCTTTCTTCTGGATGCTCTGTAAGTACCTTAAACCCCAAAAAGGAATTCTTGGTCCTCCCTTCTTTATTTTTTGTGTATCTCATGTCGCTGTGACTGCTGACAGGCTCATGACTGTCCATGTCATGGAGGTCTTTAAGTTCAGTTACTTTTCCATTTTCCGAATCTGCTGTAGTCATTGCACCTTCTAGTTATCTCCACACTTCTGAATTCTTTTAACTTCATCACCTTCCAGATGTGTACAAGCCAGTAACATTCTCAGCAACGGCTTCATCAATTCTGGCTTAGAAAACTAACCTCATGGTGTCTGCTGTGGTGGTGTAGTTTTGGCTGAACCAGCCAATGACTAGACGACAGACGCTCTCCCCCCACCTCTTGCTCCAAGGGGAGGAGGAAGAAGTTTAAAGTCTCTTCTAGACACAGCTATTCTTCTTCCTTGTTTCTTATCATGTCATGTGTCCTTGTTGAAAGTCACTGGCTTCTCTTCTCTGATAATGATTCATCCACCCTTTTGGTGCTTTTGACTTGAAGTAAGTCACTGCAAAATAAAGAAAAAAAGTCATTGCATTTTCTCTTCTTCCATAAACTCATGTTGAGGGACTTATTCTAAACCATTCTCCCTACTTTCACCTCTTCATGCAGGGGAATGACAAACATGGGGGTATTTGACCCAACCAGGATCCCTGTACAATAGCACAAGCCAAAAAACGAAATATACACAGTTATTCTCCTTCACTTCTTCAAATGCAGTCTTGTCTCAAGGAAGAGAAGTCTTATACAAATCTGCTTGTGGTTCAGCTCTCATTTTCTTGTTGATTCAATAGATAACTAACCATCATAGAAAAAGAGAAAGAAAAAAAAGAACAGTAAATGCTTCCAACATTCAGTATTTGGGGTAAGACAGTGGCAAATACGCATTTAAAAAGGAAGAGCTGCTTAAGTATGTTATAATTTGAATATATACCGTACTTATTATATTTATTTATTTTATTTAATTTTACTTGTTTTCCTCCATATTTTCTCAAAGGACAGTTGTCTTTTTTCACAGTAATGCGTGCTTTTAGCCATAAAATACTCCCTAAATCTCCAGCTTGAAATATTATGCTGTTTTGGGGATTTATAGGCTTCTGCAGAAAAGTCACCAGAAGTATTTATAAATGGAAAAAATGAAGATAAACCATAATTTAAATTCAATCCCTCTACAAATTAAAAAAGTTTGTTATTGCTGCAATATACAGCAAAATATTATCAGATAAACGGTATTGTTATATGAACCATATGCCTTCATTGCTTGTAGAGCATATGGTAAGAGTTTAAAATAAGCAGCATTATAAAAATATGATAGGCTTTAAAAAGATATCTTTTATAACAAACAAACTTTTAAATTTTTTTGTTTGTTTTTATAAAACAAGTATTTGAGGGAATACGTCTGACAAAACTTCCTTCTACCAGCTACATAAGGTGTATTATATTAATATTAAGAGTATTGTCTGCGTGGCTGCCTCCATCTCCACTGGGAATGGTTGAAATTATTTCATGTCATAACCAAAGTGTAAGGAAATACATTTTACTGAAAAAAAACCCAAACCTGAAGTTCTAAATGGTAGTGGGAAGTGTGAATAAGGAGTTTTATGCTTCTAAAGAGGATGGAAAACATTTTGCTGTATGACATGGAGTCCTGTTTTGAACCATGATCCCTCTCGTCAGGAAAAGAAGCTGGTCAAAATCATCTATTGCTTCATATTTAAACTCCTCCAGAAAAAAGATTTGTTCCTTTAGGAGCAGGAAGATTATAAAAAAAGCTCAAAAAGGACATTTCCTAATCTTTCCATCCCCTCTGCCAACAAGTCACTGCTGTGATGTAAAGCCTCAATCTGTTCAGGCTCATATAATGTTCCTATCACTATAGTGCCTTATGTTAGTCTTATTGTTTCTTACATTTCTAGTTACCAGTACTGATATCAAATCTCTTTTGTGATTATGTCAGTTCAGCTAAGATTTTATTAGCATTTAAATTCCATCACCATTCTTCATAAAATAGATATTTAATAATGTACAAACCTAGGAAACAAATAAAAATCTTACTGTATCACTTAATAAGCTACCTGATTTTTTTGACATTTTTCAAAAAGAAGAATTTTCAACTCCAGTGCAACAATGCACCATTTGTTTCTACCATGTTCTTGTTTATTATACAGTTGTCAGGAGTTTAACTCTCTCTCCATCTATCCTTCTTTCTTTCTTTGGCTTTCTTCTTTTAGATTCTGTAGTATTGCTACAGTAAAAAGAGAAAATATTGATAAATGAGGCTTGCCATTAAGGGGAAGCAATTTGCAGTAGAGTGAAAAGTTATAACGGTTCTTTGAATTATGAGAAGGCAGTGATTCTTTTGAAATATAAATGTGTGTAATTATGTGAAAGAGTGCAAAACTATTTGGTTTTGGTTCCTTATTTTATCTTTCTGAGTTTTACTGTTAAGGTTGGAAAACTAACAGCCTCTTCTGTTTGTTGGTCAAAGAAAAAAACATGGAAGAGAATGTAGTATATATTTTGTTTCATTTTTATTCTTCTCTTAAAACCACTTAAAATTTTTTTGCTTTATTTAAATTGATAGATTTTTTTAATGCAGTATTGCTTTTAAATTAGTTTTTTTTTCCTTCAGAATTATACCTTTTCTAAATTCACAGTTCAGCAAATAGAATAGAATAGAAAATCAAAACTGTTTCTCTGCTACTAAATTTATATTTATTATGTATGGGTTGTTATTGTTTTTTTAAAAGAGGTTATTCCAAACACTGCGTTTACCTATGTGTAGGAAAACATGCGGTATAATAGTTTCTTTTCATTCCACTCCTGTTGGTTCTCATTTTTCTCAATCCAGCCATCTTCTCAAAGATTCTTTCAAGATTCTCCATCTTGAAACTCAGTCTGCTTCTTCTACCCCTTAACACTTTACTTATCTCTATCTCTCTTACTCTATGATTATATGATTTTCCTGGATTTTCTTTATTTCAGAAATTCTCTATTCAGTCAAATCCTGTAGTTGCTCTTTTTATAGCAATGCTTGTAGTTCGGTTCTACTGCAAAGTCATTAAAATGAGAATCTTTTATAGGCCTTTCACAGACCTTGGAAAAAAGTCTTAAACATATATTTTTGGGGGAAAAGCATGCAGAATTCTTCATGGGATGTGTTATTTTATACAAAAGGAAGGTAGGCTGCTTTCTTTGCTGTCTTTTATACAAAAGAGTAAATGTAAAGGCACAGGTCTGTCTGTGGAAAAGAGGGTAGAATTTGTCAAGAATTAAAAGACATGTTCTTAGCAAAACCTAACCAGATATTCAGAAATGGCTCAAAGAGCGTGCTGGATTTCTTTTTTTTTATTTTATTTTTTTTCCTGATCTATATAAATGGAAAGGTAAAGTTGTCAGAAATCCAATAAGAAATATGGCATAAACTTCTTAATCCCCATTCCTAGATGTCTGGTATTAACACACGTTTGTCGAAAAAGGTTTGACAATTCAGCATTTTGCCATTAACCCTAATAGCATTAGGGGTAAGAAAAGTGTCAGTTCAAAATTCTAGATACCATATGAAAGTGAGAATACACTCATCCCCCATGCATATGTTCAACTGCAATGTCTATTTACCATTTGGTCCGGTGACAATCACAGCATTATAACTGCACTTGCAATTGCAAGCACAACATGGTCAGGATAAATATTGATGAATTAGAATGAATTGAAAGTGGAAGGCAACTTGGGTGTCATCCAGCAAGGATACATGTGTAAGGATGACTTTGTGGAAAGGACATCTGCGCAAAAAAAAAAAAAAAAAAGAGTTTCTAATTTGCTTTTCAGTACAGGTTTTGAAAAACAAACATCACTTCCTCCTTGGATGTATGGATAGATGGGTGTCTACCGCATCAGCAGGCTTTGCCAAGAAGATGATGGAAAAAATATAGCCCAAAAACCTTCAGCAATTCAGCAAGGTGAGTTGAAGGTTTTCTCTTTCATTGCAGTTTTCCAAAAAAGCCTGGCCCAGGATAAAATTTTGAGTGAAACGCATTGCCCTGTGCCACATTCTGGCATATTGCACCTGATCAATCACACCAGACGTCTCACACTGGGGTGTGTGTGTTATTCTATCACTTTAGTCACCTCCCATTAGCAAACAACTACCAAGTTCGAAATTTGAATCAAAAGGAGGAGTGTTTTTAGAGATGGCATTTATGGAAAGTGAGCTGTCAAATCTGACTACCTTTTCTAAGCATGGTCTGGTAACAAAATAATGCTTTTAATACTAAAAAGCTGCAGAATTACTGGTCCATCAGGAGACTGTTTTTACCAATTTGGGGGCGGGGTTTATTCTTTTTTTTAACCAAGTGAGGGTTGGGGTGCGGTTCTTCTTTTCTTTTTTTTTAAAGGATTTGTAATTTTTATTCAGGGATTTATTAAAAACCTTTGAACCAGAAAATTACTTTCTCCATAAGATTCACTTCTTTTTTCTATCCCACCCCCATCGGAAAATTCTACTGCAATTCCTATTACATAAGAAACCTAAGTGATACTTTAAATGCTTTTAAACATCTTCTTGCCTCTGCAAGAAGAAGAAATTTGTGTTCACAAAGCATCTACCTTCCCCTTCCTGAACTTCTAACCCCAAGGGAGCAGAAGCAAACTGAACCTGGCAAAACTATCGGCAAATTCCTCTGGGCTTCTTCAGTCAGAAAACAAAGCATTAGGTTTAAATATTTTGGTTTGTAATAAAACTAGAAGTCTCCCATTGCCATCTATTTTTAAAACTCATAATTTTCTAATTCACATTGTCTACATTTATTTCCTACTCAGAGAGACAAGACCATATTTGATAGCTTGTTTGACTTAAGTTAAAAAAAAACCAGCCAAACAAGAACAAGGCTGATACAAAGCGTCCATACATTAGAGAGAAAAATATCCTTCTTGAGTGAGGTGCTCACCTCTGTGGAGAAATATGATGACTGGACACATCAGCACATCCTATCTTTAACCCCATGCTTACACAGCATTGCTTCCCTCTGTTCAATGTCCTGGTCTGCTGAATGCATCCTGAGCAATATTGAGTATTACTCTTCCGAATGTCATCAAATCTTTTATGCAAATCTGTTGTTACAGGAAACTTAATATTCTAACAGCATTTTATGTAATTATGCAAAAAATTACATGTTGTAGACTCATCATTCATGACTGTCCTACTGAAGACTAGATATTCCCTTTATGTTTTGCTCCACCTCTTTCACACAGGTGAAAGATAATCTCATATATTTTTACCTATCCCTCCATTGCTTTATAATTGAAGTTTTCTGTCATTTTCAGAGGTCTGGAAAGAGTTGCCCCTGATTGTGTGGGTGAGCCTTGCCCTGCAGATTGCAAGTAACTTATGAGATCACAAAGGGAGCCACTGGATTCTGTAAAACTTTCCCCCAAAGCTCTCTAATCTGAAATAACTGGGGAGGAAAAACCAACAGCTGCTAATTTCTGGTGCTGCTGGGTCCTGCTTTCCCCTGCACCTGGAGCTGCATCTCAGGCCACAAAGAAGTATTTTCTGCATTGATAATGGAGGCAAATATTGCAAGCAGCTAGAGAGCCAGTGAGTTTAAAAACTGCAAACTGCATTCTCTCCAAGCAGAATGTTTTAATAAAATTTAAATCCAATCATTAGACATTCTGCAGTGTTTTGAAATTTGCCTATTTCTTGACAGAAAAATAGCCAAAATCCAGATGCTACAGAAATAACTAGAGTCAGACTCAAGAGACAATGGAAATGAATAATTTAGCTAAGGCAATAGCTAATTTAACACTGTTGGGTTAAAAAGCTCTTGGAAAATCCCATAATATGTAAAATTAAGGTAGATTTCTTTCAGTATGACTTCAGCAAATAGGATGGTTTTAATTTCTGAGCATGATGCATTGCCCTTTGCAGTGTTATGGCAGGTTGCATCTGATCAGTCACACTGGATTATATTGCACATCAAAGCAAATGTTATCATTCCAGTCACATCAGATTAGAAGATGACATATCCTGTTGGCAATTTGAATTCAAGTCTTTTGAAGGGTAATTTTCGAGTGTGGGATTAAAATATCCATCCCAGTCAGAGGTCAATAGGTACACTTCAGATATCAAATATGCAGCATTTGGCATATTCTCCTTCCTTTTTGCACTGGGTTGATGAAACCAGATGCAATAGAGACCAAGGTGGGAGAAATAAGGCAAAAGGGCACACTTTTAAAACACCAGTGTCTAAACTACAGCTGAAAAATGTGTATAGTAAATGGAGAAAGAAAACTGAATGCTGATAGTACAAACGAGTGGAAGATGTGTGATCACATGGAGAAATAAAAACTAAAGGACTAATACAATTGTGCAGAGATCATTAAAAGTTGTGTTGTGTACCATAACATACATATATATACATGCACATCCTCTTTCAGCTTCATGTTTCTAAACGCTCACATTTCAGATAAATATTTGGGATCCAGGCAGGACTTGCAGTCCAGAGGTGGGTAAGCCAGAACAACTTTAATTGTCCTTTGGTCTCTCTTAATCCTGGGCTGCTCTGTCATCTCCAGTGTCATTTAGCTATCCCAAAATCTGGCAAAGAAATGTTTTTATCTCTGACTTTTTGTCTTCTCACCACTAATTGGTTCACCAATGTCAGCAGACACTGCTGTCTACACTGCAATGTGACTGTCCTGTCTCTTTGAATGTATGGTTCCCAGGCATCCAGAAATTTTAAAGCTGGTCTGATTTGAGCTGGGTAGAATCTGCCTAAATTAAAGGGATTTTCCATTAATCTAGGGACCTGCCTACGTTGAAAGCAATGTGTAGTTCAGGCTGTATTATGGCTGAGAGTCTAGAGGGAGACAAGAAGTAAAATCCCATGGAAAGCTGATTTTTGAAGGTGATTCTGGACTCTGACCCACTTAGTCTGAAGAAAGCAATATAGATTTTTCACCACCTTTTTTCTTCTAAAACATTTGTGTTATATCTACTTGGATAATGTACGAAACTATAATGTCAGATGCTGCAGTTTGACACAGTATCACAGGACTGCTGCTTGGAAGGGATCACCAGAGATCATCAAGCCCAGTCTCCTACTTAAAACATGACTATCACCAAGATAGCTTGGAACAGCTGTGAGTCTTAAAACACTCTTAGTGTTAAAATAGTTTTAAAAACCTGAAAGTCTGTAGACTCTGCAATACGCCAAGCAAGGTATTGCAGCCCTGCAGACCAGAACTTCCTGATCTCTGGGTTGCTGAAACCATTTGCCCCAGACAAAGATCAGTCATGGCTTCCTTTTTCATTTCCAGGTCCTGGTCAATGCCTGTGCTATGTTAGCGTTCAGTTCATGAATAAGGACTGCAAGACAGGAAATGAGTGTTTCTGCTCAAGGGATTATAACTTATTTTCTCTCTTATTTCCTTGCAATGCCTTCCCAATCCCACTCCTACTATTTATTTTAATCTGTTGTATTTGTCAATACATGTGATTGGAAAAGTGTAATTCCTTCAATTTTTCTTTTCCCCTTTCCAGTTCAGAGGAAGAAGCATAAATGTTTCGATCATGGAACATTTTAACCGATTTTTTTTATCACTGGTGTGATTCAGTTTGGTCCACTGGTAATATATGCTGTGTTTTATTAATTGGTTCTTGGCGACTAGTCTGTTCATTCCCATTATAATGCCTTTTTTATCCAATAAGCATTTTGATAAAGCTAAGGTTATTTTAATAAGATCTCTTATCACAGGACTTCAAGTTAAAACTAGTCTGTTTCCATGTGAGATTTTGAATCCTTTTCTGTCCTTCGTTATAGCTCTATAAATCCAGAGTAAAATCCAGTTCAAGAAGATAACATCAGATGCTGCTGTAAGGATTGCAAGTCCATGTCTAGACACATATAAATCTTCATGCTAAGCATGAAGCGATGTTGACTGTGACTGCCAGTAATTATAGTTGCTCAGATTCACTGGAATTTAATCTGAAACATTTGCGTACTCTTAAAGCTGGAGAGGTTGACATGGAGAGATAGTATCTTGTATCTGCTATCTGCCAAAATATTACAAACACAAATTTCAGACAGGCTTCTGGGTGCACACACTCTTCAGCAGGGTGAAAAAGAAGCATCATTCCTATTCTAATTTCTTCCCCCCCTTCCCCAAGGTCTGACTGTTCCTACTCCATTTTTTGTTGGTTGTTTTCAGAGCTTGGAATGCTTGTGGTTCCAAGGGAATCTAAATGCTGTTGTAACTGTTTTGATGCTGTAACAACTGAAAGGTATTGAGAGATTTTGCTCTCTCTGTGGTTTACTCTGTATTGTTTCAGGTCAGAGAGGAACATCTGAGAATGGAGATGTAATTTGTTTTAATCACTGAATTTCTCACCATGCATATATGCAAACCCTCTTTTGTTTTGGGTTCTAATGTTTGGGGGTTTTTGGTTGATTGGTTTTAATTTGCCAGTACCTTTTCTCCGACCTGTGGCTAAGTCATCCCTAGACAGAGTTTGGCAGAGTCATTGTCTGGTGCCACGTGAATAGTCATTGGTTCCTACTTATTCTTCAAGTTTCTCTGTGAGAAAATTTAGTATTCTTATCCCAAATTTAATATTCTAATCCCCAATGAAAAACAACAGATAATCTTCAATCTGACAGGTATGCAATTCACTGAGTTTCATGTTTTCAGTAGGCACAAAAAATATAAAAAGAGGAAAGCAAGTGTATTTTCTCAAAATTTTTATAGGTATTTATTCAACTTGCATTCATCCAAGATCACCACAATGCAAGCAGTCTAATTTTTAGATTTGAAATTATTTGGGACTTTTATTTAAAAAAAAAAGTAATACACTCATAGAAATGCTATAAATCTCTAGCATGTAATAAAACAAGGTGGATGAATAGTCGTCTTATTGAATGTAGGTTCTCCACAGAACATGTAATACATCAAGGGCTATCTATAGATACTTAAGAAATCACTTTTTAAATGTTATTATTTAAATAAGTTATAGGCCTATAGATAATTCTCTTGATAAATGAGGTTTTGCCATTTTTAAGTTTCTAAATTTAGGCAGCAGTGTTGGATACATATTCTATGGTGCACCGAGACAAGTGACAAGTCCCTAACTGAATCAAAAAATGCAGTGAGAAGTGCAGTCAAGCTCTTTTGGGAGGCAGTTTGGTCCCTGGATATTCCCTCAAAGCTTCCAAAGCCTATGCTTTGGGGATACTGAGGATATAACTTTTTTTTTTTCTGAAACAGCAATAAAAAACACTTCACAGCAAACTCTACTCCAGCCCTGATTATCATTCAAAAACTTCCTTTTGACTGTAACAAGTTGTGAAAAAAGACGCCAAGATGTGGATATACTCTACTTTTTGCCTTGCTTTCCCAAGGAGTGTATGAGAATGCAGAGCAATATGTATAGCAAGATTTTTTGGGAGATTTTTAAACTTTCAGTTGGTTATTTGCTAGGTCTTTAGCTGCTAAGACAGATGGAATAAAAAACAATTAATGTAAATTGCTGGATTGCCCATACAAATACCAATGCAGAAGCAGCTAGCTGTAGGCACCATATATCTGTAGTATTTTATATATTTATACAACAATGATTTTTCCAAATCCTGAAATGAACATCATAAACTGGCAAAGAAGTAGAAAAGTTTGCAATCTTGTTGGAAGGTTGCCACCAATGTACTCTGGTGAGAAATGAGGGTAAGAGTAGTAGCAAATCTCTTTTATGGTGCTGTTATCAGGACATAATGTGCTGGTTTTACGGCATACCACCACAGCCAGTACCCAAACTGCCAATGGAAATATAATTTAGGATCTGATGTGATATCTTGCAGTGCATCAGTAATTTAATTGGATCTTTCATCATTCCCATCTCTAACTGTCATTAGCTGATAATTGCTTATCCTAAAAGAACCGGGGAAATTTTGTAGATATTTGATGGAGCTCAGTGTGTACTCAGCACTTAAGCAGAACACAATCTACTACTTGATTTCTATGCTGGGGAGAAAAGAAAGAACTCTTTAGACTCTTGATCCCCAGAGTGAAGTGTTTTCCTAATCTTTATAAATGTTCCTGTAAGCTCACAGTGGTTTTTTTGTAGGTCTGTTGTTGGTTAGGGTTTTTTTTGTTTGGTTGGTTTTTTTTTGGGGGGGGGGGGGGGTGGGGTGGGGTGTTTTTCGGTGTTTCTTTTTTGGTTTGGTTTTTTTTTTTTGGGAACAGCTAAGGGCATAGGTGCAGTGTTTTAATAAACCATGGCTCCCACTAAGCTCATCCAGGGAGAGACATATATCATCAGATGTTCCCTTGACTCTTGCAGGAGATGTTGCTGTGATGAGCATAATAGGAGAATCTGAATAGAATAGAGATGAATGAGCACATTTTTACTCTAAACATTTTATGTATCATTTTGCTTTCACAGCATGTGGCTTGAAGGTTCTTCTAACCACTGCTGTTATGTACTGTGCAGAAGGTCAGAGGAGATGATCATAATGGTCCCTTGTAGCTTTATAATCTATGAATCTATACTCCCGGGGAATAGTAAGTGCCAAGAAATCTGCTTAAAAACACTGGTTACAGAGAAAGCAATCAAAAATGATTGGGAGAAGGCACCCCCCACCATCCCTCCTAATAAAGGTTCTCAGTACATAGATGGGGGAAATTTGTGACGCAAACTATAGATGGATCTTTTTTCAATTAAGAAAGACAGGAAGCTGGGCAATTTCAAAACAGCTCATACACAAAGTTACTGACAAGGGGAACAGTAAGGGAAACCTTGGAAATATTGTAACATGAAATTTGATTGTAGCAGACATGCATTTTGAGGAAAGACAATAGAGGAAAAATAAATGCCTGATTGATAATTATTTTGCTGTCAGATTCAGAGAGAGCTTGAGAGTTCCTGAAATATTAGCAAAAAAAAAAAGCAACAAGCTGTAGAATTATGAATAATCCTGAACCTATCTGATCAGAGGCTTAAATTTCAACTTGAATGAAGCAAGGAAATAAATCGCAGGAGCAAAATGTCCATTGAATAGCTGGTAGATAATGGAATCATAAGGAATGAGCAGCATGAACTTGTCAGGAAAGAGAGATGGGTTTGTTGTTGATGATAGAATTTTAATTTTAGTGCAAGAAAAGAAAATAGATTTTATAATCTATTTTTGCATGAATCCTGTTTCAGGCACTAAAAAAAAAGAAATCATTTCATATTAGCTGTCAAATTTCCTCTCTCAAAATTAATTAAAAGTCGTTTGGATAGGGACACTGTCATATGGACTGAAAAGTGACTGAAGGGCCATTAACAAGGGATAATGATACACAGCAATATATCAAGTCGTGGGGGAGCTGTCTAGTAGCACTGAAAGGACTAGTGTTGGTTCCAGGTTTTTCTGACATCCTCATTAATGATTTGAAAGTGGGAGTAAACAGCAAGTTAATGAAACTCACATATTATACTAAATTGGGAGGTGTTGCAAACACCAGTGATGTCCCAAAAATAATAGGAGGGGACCGAGCACTACTAGAATCACAGACATAACAGCAAAATGAGATTCAATTTGGAACAAGGCTATCTAATAATATATGAAGAAAAATAATCCAAAACATAGCTACGGAGTGGGAGAGGGAAACCTGGAAAGCAGTAATGCTTAAACAACCATGGAGGTGGTAATGGGTAGAAAATTAGGCATGAATCTATAGAGTGATATGGCATTAAGGGAGACCAATGAGCTTTTGGGTTTCATACAAAGAGGTGTCAAAGAGCGAGGAAATAATAATCATTCACAGCATAACACTCGTGCAACTGAGCCTGGAATATCGCATTCGGTTCTGGGCACTGGTTTACTAGGAAAGTAAATGAGCAAATGAGATGCTTTTCATAGTGGAGCAGCAAAAAATGAACAAAAGATGAGGGAGAACATTTTAGGAAGAGAAAATGTAAAAGCCAAATTCCACTCTGCGTACCTTGGCCAAATGACAAGAGATGAGGGACATGAGAACATTGCGTCTGGGTAAAGGTTGTAAACTCCAAAGGTAAAAAAAGGATTTAGGAAGGAAAAAAGGAGTAGCAATAAATTTAATAGGATCAAATTAGGAAAGAAATTAAAAGAAAAAACTAGAAAAAATACATAACAGGAAACAGTTCATGGATTTAGTGGAGTTTCTACTAGCTTTTTTTAAAAGAAATGTTCACGAAAATGGATATTCAGGAAATAAAGTGTTACGATTGTATTAATTGTGCAATTTGTAATTTCCTTGTAAAACATGTTTTTTGTTATTCTCTTGATTGCTGACTAAAACTCACTTCTAGTATAATCTGGAGGTGAAGTGGTACGGGTTGCATTGTCTGGAACATTTTGTAAAGGGCTAAATAAATCCACTCTCCATGTTTTAAAAATCCATGCAAGTATTAGCTAAAATCAATAACTGGACAGATATATGAAGGACAAAAATAACAGAACGGATGAATAGAGCACTCAACAACCAGAAATACAGGTAGAGAAAGGCCACACTGGCTAGAGGGGTAGTGAAGCAGAAAAGCTGCATTCACTCCTTCACTGTGGTAGGGAGAACAAGAGAAGCACAAAACACTCTTGTGAAAAGAGAATTTTAGTCCAATCCAAAAATACGTGATTTCCAAAGAACAGCTTTTCCCTATCCTGATGTATAAAAATTGTTATAGAAACCGTATACTTTATTTGCTTCTCCCTTTCTGGAAAGACATCAAATAAATATAAAATTTAGCAAAAGAATGAGCTTTTTTTTACTGTTTCTGAAACTATCCTGGAAATTTCTCTACTGGAAATATATATTATTATCAAATCCTAACATGATCTAAAAAAAGAAATTTGAAAAAAACATTCATTAAAAAATTAAGGCTTTCATTAAAATAAAAATCTGTAAGGACATGGATTGAGGATATCTCATCCAGGGAAATAAAATTAAAAGCTCGAGATTTTTTTAAATCTATGTGTTTCTGTACCGAGTTATAGAATATTATGAAGAGATGGAAGTCGAATAAGGGTGAGAAAAAATCCCAGCTCCCTGTAAGACAGAAAGAGAGCAGGGATGAAATAAGGCTATGTGGAGAAAATAGCTAACATACTAATGTTAAACAGGGCATTGTTACCAACATTTTACTGTCTGTCTTGACATCCCTTACAAGACTCCACTTAGAAGCACCTTTCACTGGTGTCTGAGACATACCCTGGCTCTTTCTGGTATTAATATTGTTTTGTTTGTTAGGAAATAATGTAAGCTGTTTCGAACAATTCGATCTGGTTGTGTGTTTTGAGCATCCCCTTCAATTCTTATTTCCTGGAGACACTCATCCTCTCTGTTCTCCATACTAATTAGCTCTGCAGTTATTTTGTTGCTTATAAATATTATTTTAGGGTCAATCAAAGTGAAATAATGTAATGTCTAATTTTTGGCTTGCTAAATTAAGTTCGATAGCAATTTGAAACATAACAAATTTGGATGCAAGGATACAAAGAAATCTGGTATATTGACAGAAATAATTTCTGGCATCATCATGTGATTCACACATCTTAATTCAAATGTAGAAATCAGTTTAGCTTTTCTTTTTTCTTCTTTTTCCTTTTGTCTTTGTAACATCTCTCCAGAAAATACGGTATAGTCAACGGTACAGTATTTTTCATATGTGAGAAATGTTGCTATTTTGATACAACCACACTATGACATTTAACCTTGTGCGGAAGGTTACAATGACACTAGAAGATAGTGAAAAATGGCTGAGGAGCAGGACAATGACACTGTGGCATGATATGATTTATTTCTTCCATAATTTGCTTTTCAGCTCTTCCTCTTCTCCTATTTCTCATGAGACTAACATGTTCACCAAAAGCAGACTAGTTAAGATACAGTTTCACCCATTCAAAAAGACAAGGCTAATTATAAGGGTTGTATGGAGAGTTCAAATGTCTTGAAGAGTGTCTTAGACTGTTTAAAGTTCAAATATGTTGTGAGAGAAAGACTTTTTTGAAGCACTGGCAGAAAATACACAGGTTATTTGTAAGTACAATGAGAGTTGTAAAGGAGTGTCTCCACTGCAAGTGAGTACAACAGTTTGAAATGGAAGTCATCCCTGGAGGTGTCGAAGGCCAGGCTGGATGGGGCTTTGAGCAACCTGGTCTAGTGGGAGGTGTCCCTGAACGTGGCAGGGGATTGGAACTGGATCCCTGGAACTGGACTTAAGGTCCCTTCCAGTCCAAACCATTCTGTGACTGTTGTTTCATTTTGTTGATTGGTGACAAAACACAGCTGGGTCCACTATAAACTGCACAGGCCAGGCAATGGGCCGGCTGTCTCCATGATTGTCCAAGAGGGCAAGAACTCTGCTTTTTCTCACCAGTAGGGCTTGCAGAGAACCCCCAGTCTGGAGGATGCAGAACCTCTAGTTCTGCTGGTTTTGGCTGGGATAATTTTCTTAATGGTAGATGGTATGGTGCTATGTTTAGGACATGTACTGGAAACAGTGTTGATAACACAGGAATGTTTTAGCTATTGCTGAGCAGGGCTTACACAACATCAAGGCCTTTTCTGTTCCTCACACCACTCCATCAGTGAGCAGGCTGGGAGGGAGGCACAAGAAGTTGGGAAGGGACACAGCTGAGACAGCTAACCCCAACTGACCAGAGGGATACTCCACGCAATGTCACACTCAGTATATAAAGCCGGGGAAGAAGAAAAAGGGGGGACATTTGGAGTGATGCAGTTTGCCTTCCCAAGTCACTATTACCTGTGGTGGACCCCACTTTCCTGGAGATCCTGAACACCCACCTGCCCTTGGGAAGAAGGGAATTAATTCCTTGTTTTGTTATGCTTGTGTGCACTGTTTTTGCTCTACCTATTAATCTCAATGCACAAGTTTTCTCACTTTTACTCTTCCAATTCTCTCCCTCATCCAAACAGGAAGGGAAGTGAGTGGGCAGCTGTGTGGCACTTAGTTATTGACAGGGGTTAAATCATGAAAAACGTGTATATAGTATTACCCTAGAAAGGAACAGCATATGGACAATGAACTACTCTGAGTATTTACTACTTACTGCTCTCCTCCAGATCTCTAAGAAGACTCAGCAGCCAACTGTAGCCCCTGGGTTTGAATTAACAAATGCCATTTCTTAAATCAATAAAACTACCACATCAGAAATCTAATACCTCACAGAGATAGAAGGAAATGTAATGGGAACTACTTTAGGACCAAAAAAATGTAAATCAAGGGGAATAGCTGCGTGATGAAGTGCACAGATATTTGACAAAAAATGTGGTTGCTAGTCTACAGGCTAGTCTAGCCAGTAGCCTGCAGCCTTACAGAAAAATGCATGTCTATTTAAATTTTAAGATCATTAAACTTTATTAAATCTTAATTTTTATAAGCAATAGACAGCTATTCTTAAGACAAAAAGCAAATAAGAATAATACAAAGGCATTGAAAACGCACAAGATGTTCAACCGATATTTAGCCACCAAAAATCCAATGTTCAATAATGCCATAAATCTAACTTCATTCACTTTCTGTACCATGATTTGAGAGAAGCATTAATCCTTTTTCCTTTATCTTTTAAAGTTTTAGTTATTCATATTGTCTAAAAAAAACCCCACAAAAAACACTGCAAAAGAGTAAAAGCTGTTTAGTTCTTTTAACTTTGAATCATTATGACTGTAGAGAACAGAGTCTTCCACCAGGATTATGTCCTCATGCTGCTGTACAATAATGCAGATTTAGTCCTTTATTGAAAAGCTTATATAATAACAGGTAGATTTGCAAAGGCACAAATTGATTTCCCACTTTCTTGCTATACGTATTTGGAATACTCTTCCCAAAAACACCCTTGTAAGTGTAGAAATGTAAAAAGTATAGTAGATTGCGTGGGACTGTATTGGAGAACATGGGTTGTAGGCAAGAAAAGCCTGGGGAACTCTGAGTCTATCTGCACAATGACATGTAGAAGAATGTCATTTTAATTATTATAGCTTCATGGCAGACTTGGGCAGTAATCCACTGTCAAATGTAGTATCCTTCCTTTTAAAAGTGTAAAAAAATATTTTTTTTAAACTGATGTATTTGCAATTAAAAAACAAAACCTGAAGATCAGAGTGTCCCACTGCTTACTGACTCATAGTCCGTCATAGATTAGATTGCTTGAGATCTCATTTGTTTCTTATATTTAGAATCTTATTACAGACAAGAGGACCATGCTATATATGCAAAATCAATGATTTACCATTACTCTAATTAAAGTCCAACCAGTCTATAAAAGAACTACTATTAATAGTTAAAATGTTGATGCATCACAAACTTTCTGGTAGTTACCCCTTTCTCTGGTGGTATGTTCAGCCTTCTACTGCCATCCTGGATCCTAAAGTCAACATGAGGAGGGAGGTTTATGGCAAGTCTTCAGCATCCCAAGTCCTTTGCTGAGACAAGTAAGGTGTTAATGTGCAATTTCGCTATGTTTTCTAGCATGCTTTATACTTTGTCCTTTCCTTCTTATGATGCAAATCGACATTATGTCTGAACTAACTATATTAGATGTGCATTATATATGTTCTTACTCTCTTAATTACCTCTAGCACTGATTTTGCCAAGCTCCCAAGGCTGTGGTCATTTTATAAAGAGTAACTGACCACAGCTCAGATGTTTCTAGCCCTGTGGCCTCTACTATCATCCTGGACATGCACTTTCCAAACCTCTTCTATCTTCCCATGCATACAGTTCTCTAGGCTGCAGTTTTTGCCAATTCATTCTTGCCAGTAACTTATTATTATTGTATTAGCTATAGTAAACATAACAATCGAGCAAAATTGTACCAAACTAAGCAAAAGCTAAACCAGAGTCATTAGATAATTGATATTACAAGCAAAAACAGTCTCCAGGAAGGTCCAGACAGGCTTGATGTCTGTGGTGGTAACTTGGCACAAAACCTGTGACCTGTGTAATCCCACACTTACCAGGGGACGAGACTGCAGCAGGAAAACAAACGAGTAAGCAGAGATTAAAATATGAGGCAGTAATATGTCAGGTAAAGAGGAAAATGATCTTGGCAGCTATGACTAGAACTGAAGAACTGGTGAAGAGATGATACCAATTATCGAGTAAGGACTGACAAGAGTCCAAATCATATTTTTAGCTTTTTTATTAAAAGAAAAATATATATATTCCAGTCCTGACATTAAGTGAAATAAACTGAATATTTTCTGAGTATTCATATAATAGCTCTAGCAATCAAAATGCTTTTCAAAGAACTTCTGTACAATTTAGTAAGAAAACACTAAGTGGGAGGGGAAAACTCAACTACGTACTTGTAACAGCATCAATCATTTTACCAGTCTTTGGTTTTATTTGTCATTTACCTATGTTAAGTATATAAAATAATAATCTATAAAAAGCATTTCTTTCACAGAATAGACTATAATTTCTAATATCCCAAGTTAAATCCTAGAAGAGTGGCATTTCCATGGTAATAAGTTGATGTTACTAATACAACAGCTTGAAGTGGTTCTTCTGGATGTTTCAGCACTGCATTCCTATATGCACACTACAAAAAGATTAAATTCTTGCAAAACCAAGTCAGCAACAACATTCTTATTGCGTTCAGGAGATCTAAAGCTTCTGGCTTGCAGGACACACTTGGGCTATCAAAAAGAAGTGAAATTGCAAATACTGCATGAGATTTCTTTCCAATTTTATGTCTTGAAAAAATGAAGCATCATCAAGGCTTACTAGAAGTAAAGCTACTAAAATATAACCTGTTTTGACCAAAGCATTCCAACAACATGAAAAAAAAGATAGCATTGGGTTGGCAAGTAAATAATTTTCAGTTGATTGAAAGAGAAAAAATTAATAAATAACTAGCAGTGGAGAAATTTTAGAAAGCCATTGTAAGAGGAAATAGAATATTTTTGTCTGTCAATTGTTTTTTGTCATAATCATGGTTGGTTCTGCTGTATGCAGAAAAAAAAATTACACTAGATGTAGTATTACCAAATTGGGTGAATGTATACCTTTCCAACACACATAAAAAGTAAATGACTCACACTCTAAAGATACTGATCAAATCATTAAAATGATGTACTATTCATTTGGAAAAATGCATTCTACCTCAAACCCTCCCTCACTGTTGATATGAGCCTGCGCGATCACCTTAATTCTTGCAATTCAATTTTCCCCTCAGAAAAGTAGAAAAATATCTGTTTCCCTTGAAGCGCAACAGAGGCTCAAATAATTGGGACAGAATTGTATGTGGGCTCCAAAAGGGCTATAAGTAAAGGGTTGTGTGTCAGTATTCAGGGCCATCCCCCCCCCCCCTCCTTTTTTTTTTAATAATGAGAGAAGGAAGAATATAATTTACATTCTCATAATGGGCACAGCATCTATAAAAGCAATACTCTGTTTTACCTTCATACTCCTGCTGAGAGAAAACGCAGTGGCGTAGTCTAAAGCAAACACAGACTAGGACTTAATGCAAAATATTTGCCAATCTTAGATGAAAGGTACTAAATAAATATTATTGCTATTATTACCATCTGTGGAGAGCAGAACTACAGGCCTTTTTGGAAGGCTGACTTCATGGAAAATCTTTATCATTTCCATAAAAAATATTATGTTAGAAATTGGTATAGCCTTTATAACTTTATGGGGCTATAAAATATGATGGTTCCAATATTAAACTGCAGTGAAAAGTAATGTAAACAATATAAAAAGTATACAGGAAAAAATCTATTTATTAATGATACAAAAAGTATTCAGGGAAGAAATCCATATTAAAGGTTGGAGGGTCCAACAAGAGACTAAACACTTTACAAATACTGCTTTTAAATCTTTCCAACGTTGAAAGTCGCTTACAAATATTTCATTGCGATGCATTTTCACTTATTTTAGTTTAAACATAGCTGGTTGTGTGTCATAACTGCACTAAATAGTCACACCTGCAAGATAAAACCTCTTAAGTGTGCACTGAGGACTTCAGGAAGGAGAATCAACATGTTATAGAGATGACAAGAGGAAAGGCATTAGCAGGTGGTTGGGTGGGAGTTTCCAACTTCTTCCTCTTGTCAAAGCTCATACCATGGCATTCCATTGCTAATCACTCACAAAACACCCATGTCTGCTAAATTTAGTGGAGTTACAGTGGTGGATTTCACAGATCTGGGCTGAAAAGAAAAGACTAAATAAGCTTTTACTAGTATCTTCTTATCTTTAAAGACAGACTTTCTGTAAGGGTTTAATGGATTGTTCCTACCCCAGCATATTCTATAGGCATTTGTCAATTATATCAGTCACTATCACTAGATTAATTTCTTTACAGAACATGAATTAGAAAGAAAAGTCTGTGCATCTAAACCCCAATCTGTATCCTCTGTTTCTCTGTAATAATTAAATAAACAAAAAAAGCAGCTTTTTGATCAGCCACAAGAGCAGTTTACAATACTATGCTCAATTTCTTATTACTAATATTTCATTCTCACCTTACACCACTGAGGTATGTTATGGTCTTGTTTTCTTAAGACAAATGAAAAATAGGATTAGAAGCATTTCAAGTGACTTTGTCATGAATCACAAACATACAGCACTAATTCTTTTTCAATGTGGTTTTCCTAAAAATTCTTTCACTTCTGTTTGTACATAAAATTAAAATATATTTTGAATTACAAATCCTATTATTATAGAATAGGGTCTAATTTGTTCTGTAAATTAGTTGAAAAAGAATAAAACACATCTTACTGATAAGTGATAAAATATCTGTCAAAGTATTTGACAGATATTTACTGGCCCAAATACAATGCAGCAAGTGTCCCAAAAATATTGCAAAATGATTGACTAACAAAGTTATTGTAAGACTGGAGTTCACAGCAATATTTCATTATAACATTATCTGTATAAAATTTGTCTGATGGTGCTTTTTAATTCTAGACCAATCTGATCACTGAAGTATTGAAAAAGGAGGTAAATTATCAGATCACCATGCAAACAGAAAGGCTTGAGCAGAAGAAAGTGGCTGTCCTCATGCATAGGACGGCATTGCTGATAAATTAACCAGCAAGCAAACTTGTTGCTAGTAATTCAAACATGAATGGAAACAGTCCCATGGATTACATTTTTTTACAAACAAATACTGAATATTTTTTAACAATCTCATACTATCTACTGCAAATACAGAAATATCTTTGTCAATTTGCCCAATCTTCATCGTAAACAAGAAAGAAGAACCAATAAAATACGGTCAGTTTTTTACAGACACTAGTAAACATTCCCTGGGCAGAAGTTTGACATGAACTTTGGTTTTAAAACCCATATTTTAAAACCTTTCATATCAGTTTCATATCACTAATGTTGGATTTAAATCACATGATTCTGAGATTAGTAAAATTTAATCATCATTATTCCTAAAGGTTGCATTTAAACAAAAAAGAGAAAGGAAGCTACTTTTTATACATAAATTTTAATTTATATGACATTTATTGATATTGCCGCTTTTAATCTTAACCAATAATTTTAACCAAAAAAAAAAAGTATATTGCTCCCTGTCAAACATGCTATTTATTATTTTTTATTTGCTGTGTTGGTGGCCAATTTTATGTTGTTCCAAAGACTGATACAACTATACTTGTAATTCAGACAGTCTTTTAATGTTGTTCTGGTCTTGATATATATCAGGGAACAAAAGTTCTGAGACATGAAAATGTCACATTAATCTTCAGATGTTGGTTTACATTTCAAAAGATAAATAAAGGTAGAACAAACAAAGATAATTTAGTAGACAAATTTTCATATTGAATATTTAAAAATGTCCAGTGTGGTCAGTTGCTGTGATATGATGTATCATAAACCAGTCAACAAATCTAGACTTGCCTCAGAAACCATTTTTCCACTCCCCCTATAATACTTAATAATGTGGAACATATTGAGATAACTGGTAAGTAAATTAGACAGGAGTGTTTGGAAGTTTATAGGGGTTTAGATTGCTGTTAATTGCTAGTTTGAGCAGAACCTGAACACTGTTGCCATTTTAAATGTAGGTTGTCATACGTGTTTAACATGTCTCTGTGGGATGGAAGCGTAGAATAACTCTGCAGTATTGACTGTCGTGGTCTGTTTGGGAGCTACTTTATTTCTCCTACAAGAAGTAGCAAGGACAAAGAAGAAATGACCTGTGGGATTTTCCTTGATGCAGAATCAAGGTCTTTTGCAGAGGTTACAGACTTACTGTTCATCCATCTTTACAGAAGACCTGCATGGAGGGTAATAAACAAGGAAATACTAAGAAGAGAAAGACTTTTATTTCTCCTCAGGCTTATTCTGCCTGAACTTTTCTTGACCTGTCCACAGTTTCATTTTATTTGGCTTGGCTGTGACAGCAATTTCTCTAATTGCCCAGGTGTCTAAGGTTAATTTCTTTTATTTTGTTTAGTTGTGTACAGTACAGCCACAGTTTTATACAGATGGCAGTAACAGAAGGTTGTTGTAGGTAGGATGAGCTGTTTACCACTCCAACACAATGATTTGTGGACATTTGTGATATTGGGAGCCTTGAGAAGACCCAGGGTGTGGTGTGAAAGAGTAAAGTTATGGGGTGATAAGAGATAGGACACAGGCTTGACAGTGAAGACCACTAGACTTACTAGTACTCTGTGAAAAACAATACAGAGGGATAAGAAAGAGAACAAAGAAATAGTATCTCACCTACATAAAAGGCATCATAAATAGTCATTTTGGACATAATCTGGAACCATGGACTGCTGAAGAAAGAGTAATGTGTTTACATGCTGGCAAATACATATAAATGACCCAAAGTGGAAAGGGGAAAAGAAAAAGGAGAAAAATAATTAATAAGAACATCATATTCCTCTTGGCAAAGGAGTCCAGATGCTGACTTGTCATAACCCCACCCCAACAACATCGGCATGAAACCACTGATCTCTGTACCCAGAGGAGCAGTGGAAGAGTGAGCATAAGACACAAGTACTCCAACTGCATTATTATTTTTTGTTTTTCTGTAATAATTAGATCTAGACTAATGATGATCCCTGAAGTAAACTGTTCAGATTTCCATTATGCTAATAATAAATTCTTGGTTTTATTTTTATCTATGAAGGGGACTTCCCTCTCTCAGAAACAAGATTCTGAGTGTAACAGAGAATCCGAGAACTCCAACAGTAGGGAAGAATACAGAAATTTTGAAACCTCTGGCAAAGACACAGCTCTTTAAGTGACATAAATATTTCTCAAAAATGTCAAAATGTAGGGAGTATTACCAGAAGCATATTGTCCCACAGGTACCCAGGCAGCTGAGTTGAGGAGGCAGCTTTGTTAGTGGATTAGGATGAATCAGGGATTCATAAGCATGAATCCAATAATCAACATCTTTAGCATCTCCTTCTCAGCAAAACACAAATTAGGGGACTAGTGACAACCAGATAAGATTCTGCTTGAGGCTGGTAACACTGCATTGACTGCTCCTTCTGACACTGAGGAAAGTGTCAACAAATTACATAGTAATGCAGGGGCTAATGAGTCCTCCTTGGGTTTTCCAAACAATTTCAGCTAATTCAGGGAGAGAAATTAGAACTGAAATGATGGCAAAAGCAAACTGTACAAGAAACATATTTGCACATGATCGTAGCTAGAAAAGCTATGGGTCACATCGGTGCTGTAAGCAAACAAGTGCCTCTGCTCTGACAGTTTCACAAAGCGTCCTTGTAAATCTCTGTGTTATTAAAGAACAATTAATGAAACTAGAAGCTATTATAGAAGAACAAACGGACTCAAATGTACAGAGATGGGTAAGTCACTGAGCCACCACGAGAAAAATCTGTTTTTATACCCATATTTATGCAACATAATGAAATCTGTCTCAGTGAAGGATGTGCTGACCGAATATTAATTTAGTTATTGGAATCTAAACAATTTCTTAAGTTGTGTGGCATGAAAATCCTGGTTTAAGAATCTGAACCAACCCCAGAAATTTTTAATCTGCTTGAAGACTCTTTCAACCAATTTCTGTGTCTTTGGCTATGGTCCAAAGTGTGAGTTTCTTCTGTAATGTAACAGTGTCTTCTCGGGTCCTTTGCTACACAGTTAATACCTGTTTTTTTCTGGCAAAAATTAAAATGTGTACGATAAGGTTATATGTGTATTTTAGGATTCTTTCTATAAACTCACTCAGATGAGAAATACAATTTTAGACTGTAATCGAAACAACTTGGGGAACCTATATTTAGCAAACAGAAGAATCAGACACACAGGAAGCCATTATCCAGGCTGCTTCTGCAGTGAAAAAAAATCCCAAGCACACTGCCTGACCAAAGTTAGATCAGCTGAGAAAGCTGTTGAGTGGATGTCTTTTTGGCAGCTTTCTGCTCTAATTAGCCTCTCTGTGTAACACACATTGGTCCTTGCTGCTCACTGCGAAGGTCCAAACCTCTCACCATTTTCTGTTCCTAAAAAAGACAGGCTGAAACTCTACGTACAGCACGGGCTGTGTGGGTATTCATTACCTCCACGGGTCTGACGCTGTAGTGTGTGAATCTGGATGTGTCAAAGCAAAACACGGCTAATCTGAAAGAAACACTTGCAGCTTTGACAGCTTCAGTGGAAGACTACAGAAAAATTACAGCAGCAGGCTCAAATACTAAGACGATGCTCATACAGATGCAAGAAGATGGGCTCACACAAGTCCTTGGGCTCACCAAGATTCCTCACATAAAAGAAACAGTAATACTCTTCTTTGAAAAGGTACCTTGAACAATAATTTGGCTGTAAATGAGCATGTTAGGTATTTAAGAAGGGAGCAGACCACAGGTCAAGAGTGGCACTATTAGAAACAGGCTCTGAACGCTGAATGGGCAGAGACGTCTGGCTACAACCCTGATTTAGGGGCAAAATTTCATTATTGAAAATTGTTTGCTAACTGACAGCTCTAGTTCCATCACTCAGGTGTTTCTTTGTTTGTTTTTTCCAATCACTTTTCTTTGCTACCCTGAGAGTTGTGATGTAGCTACAGATGTTCTGTGAGGTGTTCTGAGTTATCATCTTCATCAGAGATGAAGTTGGTGAGAAAGGAGAAGACAAATGCAAATAAATTTTAGGGAAAAGACAATACCACACAGTTTCCTACTACCCCATCAGAAACAAGTAAGACACAATATGCTTGAACAAAGAGTAGCAGAGCTGCTGTTTGTAAATGTAGCCTTAGATCTTGACAGTAAAATATCCTTTTCTTAGGACTGTTCTTTAAGCACCTAGCCTGCCAGCCTCAACCAATCTCTTAGAGAGCAGATGCAATCTTGAACCTGAAATCCAGCCTGCTTCCAGCTGTGGTGAACACTGTCATACCCAAAATTAGCTTGTTTTGTTGTACACAGATCACTCAAGAAGTTGTCTTGACAGATGACACTAGAACTACTGGTGCGTCACTTCGTTAAAACCAGGTGGAAAATAGTGAAAGCAAAAAGAAAAGGTAGCTTTATCCAAAACAAAACAAAACAACAACCCAACCCAAAACCAAGACAAGAAGCAAAGACCAAAACTGCAGTCTAAGAGTTTTTAAATCAATGTTTTTACTAGAGCGGTCGCTCTTTTGTCCTTGATCTTCTTTGAAGTTTAACAAAGTTACAGACCAACCCAATAGTGCCTGATTTTTCTATTTTTACTGTTATTTCTCTTTTATACATTCACCATTTACTTCTCAACACCCAGGAATCTTATTAATTCTTTTTAATAGAAAACTACTATTATTTATCTGTTGCAATGTTTGTTTGGTTCTTTTGTACTCTGCATGACATCTGGTCAGAAATTTCATTAGCACAAAATGCCATTTTTAAAAATGACAGGACTATTTAATGAGAAGAGATTAGATCATTTTAAAAGGTTGCCTCAAACACTTGGTGATTTCTTACTGTGGGGATTTGCTGTGCAAGAGTAATACACAACTGGAAAGAGTGACTTCTTGAAATTTTCATCTGCTAATGAGACCAGGATTAAGAAGGTTGATATATTTCACCTACAATTTATTTTTCAAGAAACTTCGAGCTAATACCAGTCAAGAATAAACAACAACATTTTGCTCCGCACACTGTCTGAATGTAATTGAGAGTATGCAAATTTTTTTTTCCTCTGTGTGATTAAAAGAAATCCAACATCGAATGTAAAACTGGGTTTGAGTTCCTGCAAACTATTGTTTACATAAGTATTGCTACTCTCTGGGTTATGAAAGGGAATGGATTTTTTTGTTATGTTACTGGAATGACAACATTAAATAATAGTAAAGAACAATTTTTTACTAAGTGTAATACAATATATATACATAGAAGATTCTAACACCTATTATTTATCAAACTTTTGTCTTTTTTTAATTTTGTTTGCCTTTAACAAGCTCTTCAAAGTATAAAAACTGAGAAAGCAAGCATACACTGTTTTTTGTGGAACTTGGATCCCACATCACTTTTTGGAAGGCCTAAGTGAAGAAAGCTGTGCAACATTCCAATAATTTATCTCCTAAGTTAGCTTCAACTCCAGATATCCCACTATAGATGAAATAACACTTTTGAAGTTAGTAATTTTATTTCCTTCTGTAGTTTAACTTATTTAGCATCAACATATTGATGTAGTTTACCAAAAGTACACTTATAAATTTCCTGTTTTCCTTAATACATGTTCTCGATAATATTTTTTCTTTTTTTTCTTTTTTTTTCATATAAAACATTATTTTGCTTTTCTGGAACATTATTTCTAGTTGGCACTAGTAAGAAGTTTATACACTGAATTTTGGCAAAGAAAATGTCCCTAAATGTGATATGCAAAATACTCAAGTCCATGCCATAAAAATTGAGGTAGAGAGATCACTGAAAAGAAACAAATATTACATTTTTATATAGGAAAGTTTCTAGATGAATTTCAGAAAGGCAGAGAGATGGATGGCTCTAAAAGCTACGCTTATATAAGCTTATTTCATCAAGATAAGGAAGATTAATAATTGGAAGTCCAAATAATAGCTCTAAAGTATAAGAAGTGGTCTGATAAATGTAGAAAAGTTATGTTAAAACCATGTCATAGTATAAGTAAATTATCTAAGATTTTAGGAAACTTTTATTTCAATCTCAGCTCCTTAATTGTGTCACACTTCTGAAGGGAAATGGTGAGCACACCTTATTTTCAGAAAGAGCGAAGACAAATATTAAAAAGTGAGAATATGTTATTGATTGATCTTGTCTTAAGCAATGAAGGAAGAGGGAAGCTTTGGCAGACTCCTACTTTATTCACTGCTGAATTACTTAATAATCTTTTCGTCTACTCTATTGAAGATATGCAGACATCTAGGCGCAACATATGCCATCAAGGTACAATTTAAATTTCACTTCCATAGTCAGTTTGGTCCCAAGAGTTTTCATGGCCATAAGCATTATCT
Source organism: Scolopax mira (assembly GCA_004320125.1). Classification (NCBI taxonomy): domain Eukaryota; kingdom Metazoa; phylum Chordata; class Aves; order Charadriiformes; family Scolopacidae; genus Scolopax; species Scolopax mira. The sequence continues at coordinate 39,573 of BJBW01015454.1, forward strand.
CCAAAGGAAATAATAGCTTATGGAATTGCAGACTGTTTCACCACTATACATCATAGTTCTAAGACCTTCAAAATGAATCCCATTGTGTTCTTAATACATGTGCACATTCATGCATAGTTGGAAATGAAGAAATATTTCTAATTTCAGAGAGTACATCTTGCTTTATTTTGCATAATGACTATGAACGCAGTACATCAGATAAATGAAAGGAAATAGCTTTTAGTGCAGTATTCTGTCACAGGAAAATAATAAATCAACAACCTATGAACTCTAGGTCCATTTGAAGCATATTTAGAGCCCTCATTAACCTATAGAAGCCAATTTGAATAGAAGCCATTTAATGAAGACTCAGAGGGGATTATTAATAATTTACTATGATGGAAGAGATGGAAACAAGCTAGAAATGGTAAAGATTACCCAAATGATAATGAGATCCAAAAGTGGCAACATAATCACCTGAAAAGCTAATACCAAAGTACAGGTAATAAACTTCTGCATAACTTTTTACAATACAATTTAAGGGATTTGGGGATGTAGTCCAATATAAGGAATTAATTATTTCCTGCTTTCAGGCAGGAACCACTTCTTTTCCTTTTCTGTTTGTTTTTGAAACTTTTAATTTACTGGAAAACCTCTGCAGCAGGGAGCATTGGATTGAAATGTGGCTGTTCTGTGGCAGAACCAACTACTTTAGGTGAGGTGCCACACGTTATATTTAAAATGAGGGAAATATCTGCAAGATAAAGATAATATGATTTTGGCTCGCCCCACTCCAGGCTTACACAACAAGGTGAAGTGTTTCTCCTTAGTGTATTTTAGTGTGCAAAAATATCAACAAATATAATGAATGGGGAGTGAAGGAGCTCTTGTAAAGCTCCATATGGTGCGTATTATCCTGTTACATTAAAATGTGATTTAATTGTCTTTGCAGACAACAGGACTCTTTCCACCTCAGAGACAAGCCAGATCTCTGTTCATGCTCATGCATAATACAGTTGAATCTATTTTGGCAAGCATGGATGGTGGAGTGACTAGCCTCAGGACCACCCCGCACTGAGTCAGGAGTGATGTGTCCCCCTCTTTACCTGCTCCCAAAAGAGTTATGGCAGTTTCATACTGGATAACCAGCCATAAAGCTCACCAAACACTCACAGAAAGGGCTGGGGTCCTTTCAAAAGGAAGTGTCAGCCACCGTGTGCAGTCAGGGTTTCATACAGAAGAGAAAAATAATTCCAGAAGCTAAATCTCCTCTGTCCATCCAAGCACCCTGATCAGTAAATGGAATGGCCATCTGGCTGCCTTGATCATTTCCTCTCTAGAACCATAGAATCATAGGATCAGTTTGGTTGGAAGAGACCTTTCAGAGCATCGTGTCCCTGTATGTCCACAGTTTTCTAGCTTTCATGTGGTTGTAGAATTTGATTTTGTGGCTAAAAAAAAGGGCAAAAGAGAAATGTTATGGCAGAAACTATATTAATAGCTTGTCTTGGATTCTAAAACAACAAAAAAAAAAGAAGCCTATCTTTCCACAGAATAGAAAGAAACTATGGCATGAACAGCCTACGATCCCCTGTTTCTGAGGAGAGGAATGCTTGCTACTGTTCAGCTGCCATGTGCACACAGAATTATTTGGTATGCTGATACCTTAAGTCCCTCCCAGTACCTAAAGGGCCTACAGGAAAGATGGGGAGGGACTTTTTAGCAGGGCCTGCTGTGATAGGAAAAGGGATAATGGTTTTAAACTAAATGAGAAGAGATTTAGACCAGATATAAAGGAAAAAAATTTTTACGAGGGTGGTGAAACTCTGACCCAGGTTGCCCAGAGAAGCTATTGGTGCTGCATTGCTGGAAAAATTCCAGGTCAGGTTGGATGGGGCTCTGAGCAACCTGCTAGAGTTGAAGATGCCTTTGCTTATTGCAGGAGGGGTTGGACTAGGTGACCTTTAAAGGTCCCTTCCAACTCAAATGATTCTATGATTTAGGATGCTTACTCGGTAGCAAGTCTATTTTCCCATGACGGTACAAGCATTGGAACTCAGCAAAATAGAACTAAGAAAAACAGACTTACTTTAAATTGAGATCATCCCGAAACACGTCAGTATTCAGAGACTGGTACCTATTCTGGGATATGATAAATGATATATCAAACCATAGGAGGGTTTAGAACGTTTCAAATGTTGTGATTTTTTAAAAAAATTATTGGCAATTTAGTGGGTGAACATAAATTTTTTGAAATCTTGTAAGTCTAACAGTTTGTTTCATGTGTTGCCATTGTAATTTGCCCCCAAACATGTTTAGTTTCATGCCAGAGGCACTATTACATTTGACTCATACCAGTTTGGGTTTAGCTTTTGATGAGACATGCCTATCCACGGCTTGCTTTTGCAGTCACCAATTAACTGGACAGAGATGATGGGTTTATTTTAATTATATTTATATTTATATTTAACTTGATTTGCCTTATGTCCTGAAATTACTGAAACTGACATAGTAGAACATTATGTTTGCTAACTGATAGAATAAATGAACCAAAATAGCTAGAAAAGCACATTGAAGAAGTTGTAGTTCATCTGTAAATTGAATTTGTTAGTAATATTCAGCATGACAAAGTTTTAGTGCATTCAACCATATTTATATGAAACATTCAGCACAACTGGGACCCTGCAGGTCTGAGAAAATGCTTTGTCTCCATGGTTGAATATTTATTACAAAGATGGTGATACCAATCTCAATCCCAGGAGGCAGCACCTCTTTAAGTAGTTCCATATTCTAAGCTGTGGCCAAAAATAATATGCATTGTCAGTAAGCTTGACTGTTGACTTGAGTATTCAAATATAAAAGATTTAAAATTAGAAAATTAAAACATCCACTAAAATGGTTGCATGAATAGGTATTATGTGTTGCTAATCAATACAATCCACGTAGTTGTGCAAATATGTATGAAATTGTCTTGTTATCAGTGCAAAACATTTCTCATGGGGAAAAAAACCCCAAACCTCTGAAGTAGACATTTATCAAGTCACTCTGATTAAATCCTGGCTTTAGGAAATAGTACCATATGAGCTGGGGTTTAGTCAATTACACTGAGATGATATTCATATTACAACTTTCCAAACAATCATCTGGATGATAATGCAAAGTATTGCCTGAAGGAAGAAGGAGAAGAACAGAAATATTTGATGACATGTGGTATTTCCATGGATATTCATGCTCTAATGAGAAGAATGAACCACAATTTTGATTTTTTGTAAATACTGGATTATGAATTAATGTGACACCAGCACCACAAACAAAATATGTGTGAAAAAATATATATGGGGCAGGTGCTGATAATTCCTGGAATATCAGGCTTCTCTTTTGGATATCTCGATGTGTAAAAATTTATCCTGTAATAAAGGTTTTTGCTGGCCTGGTCTGAGAATGTTAGATCACCTCCTGGTTTGGTGTTGTTTCTTTTTTTGTGCAGTAAAATGAAACCGTTCTCTAAGATGGTAGACTGAATAGATTAACTCTATCTGTCAGTGATTAAAAGTGTCTAAATTACTGGTTTTCTTGAGGTTTGAAATGAAACCTCAAGAAAAGTGTTGACTGGCTAATAAATTTCCCCTTCTTGAAATATTCTGTAAATATTCAAAGTCACTGGAACTTTTAAATTTTAAGGAAAAAACAGCTGGTGCTCTTTTGATATAAAAGATCAAAAATAATTAGTGTGAATTGTAAAATGTCTAGAAACCCATGAAAATATTTCAATTTTCTGTGATCCTTTAGAGGCTTTGTCATCTGAAATTACCACTGGAAGTCACAGTAGACTGCTTTTTTCTACTATGAACAACTGGTTTGACTCTGCTCAGTTCTTACTGAGCAAACTGAAAAATTACTACAACATGATATTCAGAGGATATTGTCTTTCAGACTGACTTTTATATGATTTCCTTAGAAAACTTTCGATAAATATTGGCTTATTGTCATAAACTGAAGATCGCTAGCAAATTCCCAGCTCTTTATATCAAAGCAGTCTAATAGCTACTAGAGAGGTCTACAAAAGTAAACTAGCACATTTTTTGCACTCATTTTCAATTCTTGAAAAAATAATAACTTTACAGAATAAAAATAATCCCACTTTGATAAGTCTATTCTTTAAAGAAAATGTTTCCTTCTAAATATAAATGGAATATGCATCATCTAAGTAATGATGAAACAAGCGTTGATTTATCAGTGTGATAACATTTTAAATTATAGTTCTTGAGTGAAGAGGTAAGGTATTACAGTATTTCATATTACAGAAAGACAAAGAGGAGTTTCTAACTGGAATACTGGAACATGGGAAGGAAACTTCACTGTATCTCAACACCATGTAACCACACATCATTTCCACATAATAATGGTTTCAAGAAGAATTCACTGAAGGAAAGCTAGCATCACAAAAGGGTGTTAATAAGAGTATGAGCCTAAGGCACTGATATTATTAATTTTCAATTTAGACTTCTGATTCCTTTAAAAAACAAAAATAAACCAAAACAAAAAAAACCCAAACAAACAAACAAAAAACAACTTTGGAAGTCAATAGGGCTTTGTATCAAATTTCCTGATAAACTTTTTAGTCATTGTTACAAAGAGATGGATCTGTGGCATAAATAAACATTTAATCAGAGAACATTTTCAAAAGCTTTGTGTAAAGATAATTAGATGTGTTAAATGATAATGGTTGTTCTGTGGGTAACCCTCATAATTAAATAATTGATAATCACTTTTGTATTGCTTCTGAGAAGTATCTTGAAAAAGCAAATATACAAATAATATTTTTTTTTTTTCACTTTCCTCTCAAGCAAGATGTTACTGGTGATCCTATTGGATCTGGTCACTAAAGATAGTAAAGTCAGTACTACTAGTCACTGCCCCACACACAGAAAACCAGTGTACAGAAGAACTGTAGTTCCAATAGTTTTGTGGGGAAAGGGTTAATTGTTCCCAGGCCCTATCAGGGAACAGGTATTCCATCCCATTTGAGCCACGCCCAGGGGGAGGGGCCTGAGGTAGCCGGGGAGGGGGCGGGACAGGAAGTGACATAAAAGGAGGAAGTCCTGCCCTGGGGGCAGAAGGAGCAGGGTGAGTGGTGTGGTCAGGTGAGTTCTGGGTGTGCTGGCAAGCGGTGGGATCGTGATGGCGGTTGTTTACTCCTCTGTCTGTGTTATTGTTGTTATTTCCTGTGGCCTTTGCTGTTTTGTTAAATTGCCTTTGTCTCAACCCATGAGTTTTAA